>JAAEAF010014427.1:0-244584 GCA_011037195.1 Triatoma infestans | reverse complement strand
TTTAGATGTTGGTTGGTAGATTGTTTAGAAATTTAGCCCCCATTTCTCTACTATCTGTGTAGTAGACAGGTGTTACAATCTGGTGGAAATAAAGCAGGTCCCTGTGTGACGGTGTGCATGTGTATGTCCGTATGTATATATGTCTGTTACGAGTACTTTAATTACCTGGGCCGGCCTGCTTCACCATAATAACACTACCAATATTAAATTCCCATTTAAAGGAAAAGTTATAAAAGAGGAATTTTAAATTAAATATTATTTGCCGATTAATTAATCATAGATCAAATATTAGAGCTCCCCACATTGTAAGCTCACAAAGTGTAATATTTCATTTTGCAAGAAATTTCTTTCACTAAAATATTTAAAATCAAAATTATATTGCTGCAGTAATTCTTGTTGTTCGTCACTGTGCAATAGTCCAGAGTGAACGCGTAGCCAAAAGGGCAAGTCTGGTCAACTATCCTCCCCGCTAACCATTCAAGTCTCATTTGACAGGCATGGCGAGTGTAATGAATAAATGGTAAACAGGATATTTGACCACTTAAAAATTGAATTATCTCCATCCTAGAGAGAAAAGATTTGCCGAAATGGAGTAGCCGAAGCTCCACCAGGATAGGACATACTCCAAGAAAATGGTATAAATCCTCGCGAACATCATAAGAGCAAAGGGAACATTTTTCATTTATTATGTCTCTCTATCCACCCATGGCCTAAAATTTAGACAAAGAAGTTCCCCTCTAATTTTGAAAAACCAGCGGAGATCTTTAAGCTTTAGGACATCAAATAGGCTCTTCGTTATGAAATTGGGATATTCTGCTATTAGCACTCTATAAAGAAGAAAACTATCAGTGGAAGTAGTTGTCTCACAGCCTCTTCACTAATGCCGGACCCAATCTGGGATGGGAGCTCGAGGAGTAAAGTACGCCAAGAAGAAAGGCTATCTAATGTTGGTGTGACCGTGCAGGAGTAATGGCGGACTAGCGAGACTTTTTGTATTATTTGAGTAGCAAGTATTTTAGGCAAACGGTGGTCTTCCTGAAATAGAATTTTAATACAATATTTTAGATGAAGCTTAAGGGTAAAACACTGCATAGATTCAAGTTGAGTTTCCAAGGCGAGCATATACTAAATAATTGCATACCTGTAAAAGATAAGTTACAGTTTTTTAAAACAGTTTGTCGATCGGTAGCGTGCTACGGTGCTCAGGTTTGGGGGTTTCATAGTTATGATGCCTTAGAAAAGTTTCAAAGATTTTGCGGAAGAAATTATTTGCCCTCCCCGCTTGCACCCCTAACTATATGCTCGCATTTTTATAAAGATATCTTTGCTTTACAATTCCCTGTCTCTTTAATTATTCAAGTATTGAATGACAAATTGATAATTTTCCTAAAACTTGGCTCAGTAGAAAATTTGTAATTAATAACCTAATAAAACGTAAAGTATTGTGTACTGATTTATCCAAGGAATTTTCTTGATCCAAATCTAGTCATACATCTGCCACAAGTAATTTACGTATATATTTCAATTCAAATACAATTATATTTTATATCATAATATAACTATATCAATATAACTATATCAATATCACATTTAATTATATATATTGATATAATTATATCAATATCACATTTAATTATATATATTGATATAATTATATCAAATATAATTATATTCAAATGTAAATATAATTCCAGTATAATTTCAATTCATTTTATATTGAATATATTATGTATTGCCCAAATATCAATATATAGTGGAACCATTTAGGTTAAAAGGTTTTTCACCCACCTTCATCCTGAAGCAAATTATTAATATTCACATCACTTTAATTAATATAAATTCGTAATTATGTGTTACAGAACCATGTGAGGTGACACCTTGTCCTTTGGGTGCTGAATGCCATGTAACTCAAGCAGGCAGGCCGGTGTGCAGGTGTAGAGACACGTGTCCCAAGGATCAGGCTCACGTGTGCGGCACAGATGGCGTTACCTATCATAATCTATGCGAACTAAGGCGTAGTGCCTGTGTTAATGTCAGCCATATAGGTGTTCAATATCCAGGACCTTGTGGTAAGTTTATATTTAAATTTTTTTATTAAAAATTTGTCGAGGAGGGTCATAAGGGATCATATGGTTGTTCTGCAATTTTAGACTAGATGGACGTTAATTAAGTGAAATCCATATGGCAGTGGATTTTAGAAAGTATTCCTCCCTTAATGCAAATATTTTGATAAAATAGAGTTGATCTTGAATGTTTTCAGGGGAGGGATTAGCTAAGTGGTTAGCGCGTTGGATTCCAACGCGGAGGTCCCGGGTTCGAGTCCAGGGTTACCCTTAGATTTTTTTCTTCTTAGGACCCTCTACAGCTCACTGTTCGGTGATGGACAGTGTTGTCTGTAGCGAGAGAACACTGTCCGGAGGCCGGCAGTGCACTGAGAAGGCTCCGGGCGCTAATGACCATAGATGTTGACGCGCCTTAAAAATTTTAAAAAAAAATCTTAAATGTTTTGATAAAAGGTTGATCCGACTGTTACGAATGATAAGCATAATATATGTAATTTGATACATATATTTTCCAGAGATGAAAATTAGTTTTAATCATTGCAAAACTATCATTTTACAAGTACTTGTTTTCTATTTTTACGCACATTTTTCTCTGCAAAAATCTTCATTCCCTTTTACGCACTATTCAAGTTATAAAGGAGAGTTTTATTCAAGAATACTGGACTTTTATTCAAGAATAAAACGCTAAAAACATTTGTAAAATAATAATAACAAAAGCGATCAAAGAAAAAGTGTTTCCTTACGTTCCAGCGTTTCGAGAGTCTTCGCTCAGAATCGATGCAGAAAACCTATTCACAGCTTTTATAATCACAAAATTTCCCTGCAAACTTAGAATGTCTACGATGATAACGTTGTCTGACTGTTTATGTTTATCGAAGGCTGGAGCTGGGGCTGGTAATCTTGGAAACTTGTAATCAATGGACAAGTTACCTAGCATCTTCCGGGCGGAACTCACGCAATTGAAAAATGTGTGTACTTCAGGAATTATCGAAATTAGGAGATTGAGATCCTCACCCTATAGGAAATCCGTTATCAAAGTACTGAGTTCATGTGTCATCAGTGCTTCTAAAATGTTGTGGAATTGTTTACCTTAATGCCCGAGGTAGAAATAATAGATCAGATATATTTTCCGTGATAGCCTGCTTAATTTTGTGTCATCGACCAGTTTCGGGCTTTCGCCCATCATCAGGATGTTTTGATAAAACAGTGTAATAACACTCTAGTGTGTACTGATTTTGCTCCGTGCAAGTCTTATCGCACTGTTTTATCAAAACCTGAACATCAGAAACCGGTCGCTGAACAGAAAATGAAGTAGGCTATAATGGAAATATCTCTGATGCTTTCCAGAGACCACAACAGAAATAATAGAGTTATCCTCCTTCATTTGGATGCCAAAGATATGTTGATTTATTAAGGGTATGTCAGTGCAGAAGATAATGAGATAGCCGACGCCTAAGGCAAGGAATGATGGCCTTGTTCAAGAAAGCTCAGAAATGCGGAGGAAGTCTGGAAAACTAGGTTTGAGATGAGCTAAGACTTACATGAGCATATTCGACCGGAAAGCTTACCCCTGCTTCAGTCGTGCAAAATTATGCTCTGTATGTGGTCAGGTTTCCTCAGGGAGCAGTTGACTCATTGGGCACCTGAAAGGTTCATTTATCAGCTAGTACCAGAAGGAGGTGAAGTGACATCAATCACCTCCTCATACGACGCTATCACCCAGAGAAAGTTTAGAAGGCCGGGTAATACCATGGCATTGGAGCAGAAAAGAACCTTCTCAGATCCTGATATTTCTTAGAGAAGTAGGCTTGGAAGGAGTGCAACAGGTTGAGAGTTCTTATCGTGCTGCCAATGGCAGGCCAATAGATCTTGCAATTTTAACTCAGTATTATTTCTACGACCGGTTTCGCATCAAGTTTGAAAGATCAACTGATAGTTTTCGTGCAATATCAAATATAAAAACATATAGTTAATTAAAAACAGGTAGTAAACTAATTAAATCTGAAAACTGCCAAGTACTAATAAATGTTATAGTAATTACGATTAATCTGATTAAAGTGGAAGTTTATTTTCACTGCCTGTTTTTATTTAATTTCATGTTTTTATAGTTTAATACTGAGGTAACATTGCCACATGATGTTTCAAAAATGAAGCGAAACTGGTCGCAATAATAAAACTGAGTTAAAATTGTGACTTGACAAAATGTTCATCCTGTTGTAAGTGGAATAGAAGAAATCATTGAATCTATTCGCTAAACTTCATCCAAAAATCTTCTTTGTCTATCAGTATAAATGTTATTTGTGTTGTTAGGCCTAGCATCTTGCAATGCCTCCCACACACTCCAAAATCCTTTGATAAATATTATTAGATTTTCCGTCTGATCTGAAACTGTGAATAAGACTTCTAAATTCAATTGAGCGAAATCCCGAAATCGGTGAGGCCAAAAAAAGTTCAAAAACTGCCCTTATGCATTTATTAACTGCTATTATCGATTGCTAACATGCAATAATGTCAAAAATTATTATTTTTTTTTTTAACATTTAGTTTGACCACAATTAAAATTTATGCCAAAATATCTTTAATTAAAATGTTTATAAACAGAAAAATAGACGCTCATTTAATTCAACTAGAAATTGTAAACTTTTCCTAAAAAATTCATGAGAAAAAGAAAGTTACTGTTTTCTCTCAAATTTAAAGAAAAAACTAAACTAAATTTAACAAAATATTTTCTGCGCTGCTTTTAATTTTAATGCTATATGTAGAGTAGGTAGATTTTTCTTTGGTATTTGTTGAAACAATATCTTACCATTCTGGGCACATAACTGACATAAATATGCCCAATGTAATTCCCCCAGTCGCGCGGTCTAAGTTCCATTGCTGGTAGTATCTATCCCTTTATTGAGGTTACATAACCGTTCGACCAGCTGCCCTTTAACAAGCTCCTTACACTGTACTTTTCAGTACATAATCTTCAGCATTATTTAAAAAATATAAACGGTGTATTTCTATAAACTATTTGTTTTATTAGACTTGATTTTGAAGTAAAAAAAAATTGTTGATTACAGCGCTCCGACTTCCCAGAAAATGAAGCACTCGTCATTCACCTGCTATACAGAAACAAAATTAATATAATCTAACTTTTATATATAAAATATGATATAAATGTAATCAAATAAAATCAAATGATATAATTACATTATAAAAGTTTTAATGTCTTCAGAACCCAACTAACTTTCTCAGATGAAAAAGTCAGCCAGTTTAATGATCATATGGGCGACCTACTAGCAGAGAGTTGTTACTTGTTTATAAAATAAACATTATTAGAAAACTTTAACTAAATCTAGTTTTTAATTACGAGTATTTCATTTTTTAAACTTGACTACGAATTACTGATTTTAGTTTTATTATAAATAAAGTTATATAGAGATAAAAAGTTTATATTAATTTTTGTTAACAAGGTAGGTAGCGTCATTTAAAATTGATTACACGGCATTGTCATGAAATGTTACTACTCATTTTCGTGTTAATTTTATTTCGGAATTTCCTTTAAGGAAAAAAAAGTAGGAAATCAATAACTGAAGAATTCACAGGATGCACATTCTTTTGAGGAGGTACCTAGTATTTAGTAGATGGGGGCGAATAGATATTTATTCTTTACAATTACTTTTCATAATCATTCGGTACTGAATATTTAACCGTACATACATTTATTATATGATTACTTGTGCATAAACCTGGTTATTGTTCTGGAGGAGGACTAGATATCAGGAGAGAGATCACTTAGAACCAGGTTGGGATTAGTGATAACAGCTCCTTGTTTTTACAAAGTTTATTTATTCATTCACTGAACAGAATGTTTAAAGCTAATCAGATAAGATCATCTTCATCTATTATTTACATCAGTTATTGTAACCTCCTATATTTAAACCCATTCTTTAAATCATTTAATTTGTAAAATGTCTAGAAGAAATGTTGGTTTTTAAACGAGTGCGGACCTCGGGAGTTTTATAAAACAAATTACAAGTAAAAAACATTTTTAGCACAAAAACAACCAACAAATAAATGAAAATATAATATTTTTCAACATTGGTTTGTTTATTATAGAAATACAGAGAATAGACTACAATTGAAAAGCAATTAAAATAGAATGCAGCTCTGATAACTATTTAAAAAAAAACAAAGAAAAAACGAGAATTTTATGTAAGATTATTACAATGTTTTGGAAAATATAATGTATAGACAAAATTAGTAATAATAATAAATGTATGATTTCATTACATATTTTCTTAAAATTGAAGGTAAGTTAAGTGAGAAGACATCTCAACAACAGACCGTTGTGTGCCGATGCCGCCAATGATATAAAGTCCCATCCAATAATAACATAATCGTCGCTATTAACACTTTTGCTTATTGGTCCTTGTCTGTTGTAATCAGTTAAACAGCTGCGCTCGTTTTTTCTTGTTCACTGTACCGACGTATTCTCCAAGTCTGACTGTCTCTTGTTTAGTTTCAGAAATTCCCTGCAAGATTCTGAACAAGGCAATTCAGGTTAATTATCATAGCCTGTTAATTCTCGAAGCGCTAAATTTGGACAGAGTCTGATCATGTTCTTTCAAAAACCAGTTTTATCGCATATAAATTTGCAGACATTTACTGTGTTATGGTCGCACACAACTCCTCTAATTGGTTTACAACATTTCAACATAGGCCGCAACAGGACTCTCCTTTTGAATGATTTTGTCCACTCTTCAAAGACAGCGATATTTTCCTGTTTTTCTCATTCATCCCAGCCAACCCTGCTCCTCGAGTCTACAATCCTTCATCACTATGAGAAACTTAGCCTTCAGGTGCTGTTGATCATCCCATTTCCTTCTCCGGAAGTAACCATTCCAAAAGAGTCTTCACATGGTTATTTTCACTGATTATTTTCACATGGTTATACCAGTTCAAGGTTTTTTTGCAATCTTTGCCTGACTCCATTATCTCCTCACTCTTCAGCCGTACCAGGGAATTTATTATTAATTATACTGATTAATTTCAGAGAATCATTAATGCATATCTTTGTGTCCGTAGCAGTATTGATAATTAAGATGCATTGATGATACTTCTTTGGTGACAATGCCATTACTAGTTAGAGAAATATATTCCTTGTCGAACTAGAAGAAGCTCATCTGCTTAAAGTTGGATATTATTCACAAAAGAATGTGCAATCCTGCGTTTTGTTTAACATTACCGTCTTCTTTGTTGAACCGATGTATGAGATGATTTTAGGTTGTTTATTTAGACAAATTTGCTGAATTATGTGGAAAATCTTTTCACATGAAAGATTTGAAGGATTGGTTTTCTTCACCAGAATATTTCTTTTTATGATGTAAGATTTTTGCAGAGATTTTATTTCTATTTAATTATATATTTACAAAAGGATTAACAGTAAGTAACTCTCCCCACTCTATCCCCCTTCTATCATCTCTTTCCAAACAAAAACAAAACATCATCAATGTTTAACAACATTATTTCATGATTAACGCGTATAATCATTTTCTGATCAAGTTACATGGCCTAAAATCAAATTATTCACTCTCAAAATTACCTTCCATTTAATCCTTTGATTTATTGAAATCACCTGTTGTAATTAGTAATCTAAAATACATAAGCTCCCACGTACATTCATACGCACACACACTTACAGGTACACACTCTTGTCTGTTCTTCTGTTTCTGTGTGTGTGAATGTGCAAGTCGACTGTATGGGGAACGCTGGGGCTGTTATTTCCCCAGTTACTTTAATAAACTGTCATCTGCAGATAACTGTGTTGTCGTCACAATGTTATTTAATACAAACATTTACCGACAAAGAAAACAATATCGGTTCTCTACACCACTCTCAAAACTTTGAATATTATAATATATTTTTTGTGTGTAAATATTCGTAAATTTAATTATAAAACAGTGAGTAAAGTAATGCTTTTTTACATCCGAGTTTAGATATTCATCTGAACGAGAGTGTAAAAATACTTTACTCACGTGTTGAATATTAAATGTTTTCTGCAAACGACTTAAATTGGTTATTAAAAAATAAATCGGTAATTAAATTATATGAAACTTAAAAAAACGTGTAAATACTGAAAATTTATTTTAAATCTAGTCAAATATTCCCTCTCTCTATAACCTGCTCCGTTTGGTATAACTTCAAGCCCGCTGTACCTGGGGATTTGTTTTAGATCTTGTTTTTGCGTATTGCCGCTAGATGTCGGGCTAGTTAGAGTTGAATAGTGTTACTTTATTACACTAGTGCAATAATGTCACTACTTTTTTTCTTTTTGTCACTTGTGTAATAAAGTGACAACTTCATTCGCTACTTTTGGTTTAATAATAATCTCACATTATTAGGGATTGCAGGGAAAAAATCTTTATTTGTTTTGCTTTAAATGCACTCCGTTATGACATAGGCTTTTCTTTATTTTGTTCACATCTGTTACATGAATTTGGAATATAAGGTGAAGGTAAACCGTTACTGAAGCAATTAGTTAATGTGGAAGAATTTATTGAAAATAATGAACACAATTATTTTGACAGACTAACTGGCAGGGTGACGCTGAGTGATGGTCGTCAATGAAACTTCAATTAAGAAGAGTTGGCCTTGTATGCGAAGCCTCAACCTTCCCTACTGTCCTTAACTTTTCTTTCCATTATCGTCAGATGTAGGTAGTCCCCAGATTGATTCTTCTGAAATACAGTTAGAACTTGTGATACCAATAGACATATCATGCCTCATTTGACGTTCAGCTTGTGGGCGGCACCTTATACACCATTGCTGTTAAGGCATGTCAAAAATATGTCACATGCCAAATATGCGACCCGTGGATGTTTCACGGTGATCCCATACAACCTAACACAGAATATTCACACAAAATGTACGAAATTAATGAACGTATATGTTAATTAATCATTCAGGCTTCCGTGGCCGTTAAACACTAGTACTTTGGGTTGTAATTGCGTCAATGGTTTCTAAAACAGACCACTGACGCGCTCTCTACCTGAACACCTAACTCTAACTGAACATATAAATTAATGTATGAATTCAAACGATAGCTTTTATTGATATTGTATTTCATTACAAGGTCAACCAAAATTTACAAAATAAAATAGCTACAGCAGCCGATTTGTACAAAACACACGAAAATAAACGAGTACATGTACGCTTAAAATATGAGAGCAATCTTCTATATTTTCTAGTAACAGTATACCTTTACTTCTATAAATATATTTTTTTACTCATACATTAATTATGTTTCCAAGGTAAGGTTCAATAAACAGCTGATTGGTTATGTTTAATATAACAGTAAATTGGTTGCCATTTTGAATTTTTTATTCTTTATATATTATGTTACTATGAATGTTTGCATCTTATTACTGTATTAATATAATAACAATGTACTAATCATTACTATTCAATGTTATTTACTCCTAATTACATGTATTTTGTAATAATTTATATTAATTGAGCGCACGGTGTATAAACTAACATTCAGATTCAAACTCATCAATCATTAACCAACTGGTCATATGTAAAACAGGCGCTTGCTTACTAATTATCTATTTATTATTAACTTTATGCTGCATAATTATTTGTCTAAGTTTTTCTTCTTTTTTTTTTTTTTTTTTTTAAGCAAAAAACCTACTTTGGTTTGTACTTATTTATTTGACTTTGTTTTTTATTATTTTTTGGTTTGGCATAAAACGCTGTATGATAATATAATTTAATATAAGCAATAACTTACTAGTTCCAATTCCGGAACAGTTTTCAATCCAATAATATTTTTTCCCCTGAAATTTAGGTTCTATTTAATTATCGGCAAATATAAAACATAAATTACCCTCTTTCAAATAAGGAAGAAGTCAAATGAAAATTGGTCTGATATTGGCCAACTCTATGATTGGTATATTAATATATTTGCGAGTCTTAGACAGAAAATTGAAATACCAAGTTGTGGAAAAACTTGATTTTATGAAATCTAACAATAATGTAAGTAAGTGTGGCTTTGTGATGTTTGTATTCTAGTTACACTGTTTGTAAATACATTTATCTTATTAACTGATCTTCAATGCTGTTCATGCTGTTCATTATTCCTTGATCTACTTGCTACATTTCTGTACTAGTATAGTTCGGAATACATTGACAGTCACAAATAAAATTCAGCCAAAGTTATGAGCGTTTCGAATAGTAGGCAAAATATTCTGGAATATTGTGTAATGCAACATTGTTATCATACATTTGGAAATGGTGGGTTTTTACCAGTTACAACCAGATTTTGTGAAGTTTAACCAGATTACGTCACGTTATCAGCGTCGAAATTTTCTGCAGCCGTCGTAGGCGAGGAAGTTATCGTTACTCCTTATATGAAGTAAGCCAAGCTCCATCCCATAGCGAAAGAAAGAAGGATAGTATTTACAAGACAGACAAATGATTAATATGGTATCAATCAGAAGTAAAATTAGTCTGCAAATTGTAATGGTACCGCAAAGATAATGCAACCACAGCAGAGAGAAGAGAGACCCTCTCTGGTTAACAGAGACCTCTCTGGCTTAGGCAGGCTAGAGTAGGAGAACCTGTGTATATAAGGCAGTGGGAATCTATCTAGAGGAGATCTATCAGATACAACCATACAACTGTGCATCGTGTCATATCTTTACTCTCACCATTCATTCTATCATTTTCTTATAAAGTCCAGTGCAGTTAGTGTAAACTTAGCTACATTATATTAGTGTCTTCATATCTCGTTCATTTAATCAAACCTAATTTCTCTTCTCAACAACTCCATTATAAAATTAAATTGTTATTCTGTGGTGCACTCTACTCTTAATAGTTATTCACTTTCTGTCAAATCCTTATATAGTATTTAGTCGTATTAATAATAAAATTGTCAGTGGCTAAAATGGAATGAGTTAGTCTTAATAAACTGCAATTCTCTAACCAACAAAGCAAATCATACCATTATAAATTCATTATAAATGCAAGGATGGTTTCTAACCGATTTTTCGCGAAACATTTGTGCTTCAGCGATCTATCTTGTGCTTAGGTTGTTCCACTAAATTCTGATCGATTTTCCAAGAAATGAAAAATTGATGATTGGCTGGTTAAGAAACTCTACCCCGAGCTAGTGAGTTACAAACCGCCTATTTCTTTATTCTAAAATTGTACAGTTTGTTTCATCGTCATCCTGTATCTCTGTTTATGTCGCGCTATTCCATTTTTTTATAACTTATAGATAAACTGACAATTGTTTTTTTAAACTTCCATTAGGTTTTACTTTTACTTTCACTTGCAGTTGTTAGTTAGAGGAGCACTGCAATTGTGTGAATTTTCGATATCGAATTTTCACTGGAAATACACGTTCTCAAGTTCACAAGTCCGAAAAAGTGGTTTTTAGAAAATAGTTCGCATTGTGTGTGTGGTGTGTGTGAGTGGGTGGGTGGGTCGGTGGGGTGGTGTGTTGTCAGCATACCTCAAATAAAGTTTTGGTTGAAATCGGTCAACCGGAAGTACTAATTTACTTAATGAATTTTTTACTTTTTCGTTGTAAAAAAACTGTAACTTTTATTTGAATAATTTTGCCGGAAAAACAAATTTAAGTGGGATTTAAGGGGTTGGGCGTTGGCTGCAGAGCCGGGATATAGCCCACCCGAGGTTGGTAATAATAATAATAAGGGGTTGGGGGATTCTAAAATGCTATTATAGATATGATTCTAGTATCTATATATTCTTTTGATTTAAATATAAGGCTAAAAATTTGAGTTTGAAGAAAATCGGATGACCGGAAGTACGACTTTTCACTGAACAGTTTTTAGAAAGAAAAAAAGGAAAAAAGAGGGCAATAATATGAACAAACAGAACTTTGGAAGTTTAACGTCTAAAAACAACGACCTAAAAATAGATTCATCATATAAATGTTACAAATAAAAGTGATAAGTGTGTATCTGTGCAGCCGCTGTTCCAAGGTTAAAGGATATTTTTATAATCATTATCGAGAAAATTCCCCAAAAAAATTCTGTCCTGTCAAATCGCACTTTCACCGCTTCTTATGATTAATAATAATATATAGGAAGCAGAGGCATACATTCTACTGAAATGGTACTACAGAGAAAAAAGTAGCAGGATCTCCCCTCCCCCAAAAATCAATTTTTTGGGTAAATATTTCAAATAAAAGTAATGGGAATTTATTTGTGTGTGTAGATAGTAGACAAAATTTACAGAAAATCTTGGAGCCGTTTTGGAGAAAATCGCAAAAACTGGAAAAAAATGCATTAAAGTCGCACTTCCGGTTGATGGATTCAAAACCTTCGTACAGATGCGATTTTCATCTGAAAATATCTTGCTTTCACACACACACGCACACACACATTTTCTAAAAACAATTTGTTTCGTATTCAGGCGACCTCAAAATATGTACTATCCGGTTGAAAGCCTATTACAAAAATTTGAGGCAATCGCTACTTCCTCACATTACAGCAATAAGAGAAAGTAAACATTAAAGGTTTGAAGAAAAAAATGTGAAGAATAACTAAGTACTCGTAAATTGCAGCAACAGAAATGTGAATGGTTTGCTATAAATTATAATTTCCTTGCTGAGAAATGTTGCTGAAGTAATCAACTTAAATTCTTATAGTTTGTAATAATTACTGTGCTTGTTAATATCATACTAATTACTGTATTATCAAGTTATTATAATATAAACAGATGATTAATATTGTAATTATAATTCTGTTTTATATCTTGTTCTTTTTATTTTTATTACTATATCACAGTTCTTTTTACTTATATTTTATGTATAAACTTCATAAAAGTTGAAATGACTCCAGGATAATCATAGTAAAATACCCCCCCCCCCCCTGCATGCCCCTTAAAATTCCCATAAAAAACAACACTCATTAAAAACAACCAGTGGAGAGAGATATAGAGAAAATTACGAGTCCAGACACTTTTACACTTTCAAGGAGAAAAAATAATAATAAAAAGAAAAGAAATTTCTGTGGGCTGGGGGGGGGGGGGCTTGTAAATTTTATAATTCTAAAAGGTTTACTTAGTATAAATTGTAAGGCCCATAATTGTGTTTGATTGAAATGCGTAAATAAATATAGCTGATGTAGAAGATGTCAAGTTGGTAATGTCAAATGCATTCTATGTACTTATTACTACCAGTTGCCATAACGCTGGCAGTATGCTACAGTGGTTAATGTAACCTGCATCTTACTATGCAAATCTTGGCACTTATGTAGCCATAATTGAATATAGTTGGCGCTGTATTTGTCTGCGGTATGATTGATTTTAAGAAGTTTGCTTTTTGATTTGAATTGTATGCACTTTTCAACGAGTTATAAACAACTTCTATGGTCTTTTTACTTCCTCTTAGATGCTGTAAAACATTATCGAGTTTTTTCTTTCAGAAATAGAATAGCCAGTGGGAAAAACATTTTTAGCGCATCTCTGTCTGAAAAAGTTGATATTCCCAAAAAGGGGGGGGAGGTGTCGGTTGTGGAGCCACATATAATAAAAGTGAAATTTCATAAATTCCATTAAATAATTAAATATGGAAACAGGAAACAATACATACAGATCTATTAAGAATTGATAGGTACTTTATTTTTAAATAGCATTTCCACTACCATAATCAAATAAATAATCAAATTTAATTACAAATAAAGTTGTTAGGTATTTTAGAAATTGATTTTGATATAAAACTCTGCAGGACACATTCCTCTCATGGAACTGTAACAATGATTTCTATTTCTTAATTTCACCATGTTTCTCAATTCTTTCATTTCGTTAGCTCTGTTTATTATGCAAATTAAATGGCTTGTGAAAAAAACAAAAAAAAACTTTCTCAATGTCTTAATATCAGCACAAATTTCTTTTACTCTACAATCTAACAGTAATAAAAAGTAAAATTCAAATAATATTAAAAACATCCAGCCGTGCTGCCCTTAGATTTTCTCTTCCTAGGAGTCCCTACAGCTCACTGTCCGGTGATGGACAGTGTTGTCTGTAACGGGAGAACACTGTCCGGAGGCCGGCAGTGCACTGAGAAGGCTCCGGGCGCAAATAACCACAGATGTTGAGACGCCTTAAATTAAACAAAAAAAATATTAAAAACTGGAATTTGGGGCCGGGTGTTGGTGTAATGGTTTGGAGCTTGGACTTGTGACTGGGAGGTTTCCAGTTCGAATCTCCGTACAACTGCTAAACTTTTATATTCGTTTAAAAAGTATTGATAGTAAAGTAGGCCCCCAACCAAGACACCTAATTTGGTAGCTGGGCATGTTAAGTACGCCTGAAAAATTTGGCGTAACTTTAATTTTTTCACTGGGATGTCGCGTAAATATTTGACAAAAGTCAAGTGGGCAGTTAAATAAATGCAACAGTATTCATCGTATAATATTTAGAAGCCCTGAGTCAAGGAACATTCTTCAGGGGAGTTTTGCAAAAGATCGAGAATAATTGGTTTAGATCGAATCCTTTTAGTAGTTTTAAAATCCACCAATAAGGGACTTGACTGAATGTTTTCCTTTTCTCTCTGATTATCTGGAAAAATCCAGATTTACCGATTCACTTTCCAATAATTTTGCTATTCCATTTAAGTTATGGATGAACATTTTCTTTTGCCTATTTTACTAATTTCAGCAAAATGTTTTGTTCATATTGAACAAATTTGAATTTTTGCAATGATCCCTGTCCTTGAGAGGTGTTTAATGGATAATGGATAACCATGAGGATGTGCACCTTAATGCTTCTTCTGGAATGTATCCAAGTAGATACAATGTAATCGGTGACTAATAAAAAAAAAAAATATCTTTTTCTTTCAATCAAACCGTCGCTTACCACTTGGGTAAAGTGTAAGTAAAGAGTTACTCCCTTAGGCATCCACTTCATAGTCGATCTGATAGCCTTGTCAGATCAAATCATCCTAAACGAGTTGTCTCTGGTTTTTCTGTATCTGTTATCTCAGGTTTTTGGAAACAATGAAGAAACAAAATGTGCTAGACATCTTATTAATTGCATAAGCGAAGGGATGGCATAATCACACACGTTATCTCTAGTTCCCTTACAATCCGCAAGATAAGGATACTATCGCTGCATTCATGTCAAGCATTGACAGCTAGATCCATCAATTCACATCATCTTTCCGAGCCAACATCACAACAATCACCGCTCTTGCCTCTCTGTCCCAATCACCCTCTTATAATTCTATCTGTATGTTAATCAAGCCCTTAGTAATAAATGGTAAATTTTATTATATTGCAGTAAGTTAAGTCTTAATATATTAATTAGAGCAGATTCCCCAGAAAATCCCCACTACCTACAATGTGAAAATAGTTTATAAAGAGGTCCAATCTACCAACTGTAGGTATCAACATCACTTTGAATTATTTCACAAACTGTCTACAAGAGTACTACAAGACAATTTTTAAACTTCTGTATAAATCCTTGGGTGGAGGGGAGTTCATAAGTTTCGCATGCTAATTTAATCCTGTTGCAAAGCAATACGATTCATTCCTTGATTACAACAGACAAATTTCCTTTATATTTTGTGAGACATTGTTCATTCTTCATCCGAAAATAACCATTTTGATTGGATAAATACATTTCTGACAGATACAGTTGAAACATGGCTTCCAGGTTAATTAGAATGGTGTGTGTAACAGGTGATGTGAGGAGGACAGGAGGAAGTACTAGAGGCATGTCATAATAGTTGGCATATTGTACAGTAGACGGCAGCACTTTGCCTACACCACAGTCTGACATGAGAGTACTGCTATCTGTTGGGACTTATATATATAGAAAATTAACCAGTTTAGAGTATATACCCATACTACCCTTTAAACTGCTGATGTAGCAAGAGTGGATGAATGAATGACTATGGAGTGGATAGGGGTGAATGTTGTTGCTGTTGTTGTAGTTGAACAACATATCCATGTTGTTGCTTGTCTGTATCCGCCGCCTTCCATGTCTCTAACCTTTACTTGACCACAAAACAATCCCAACGTAACAGAGGAAATTCTGAAGCAAGGGAAACCTGCCTGACTATCCCTGATACTATAACACTCTACTGACTACCCCCAGTCCAACAAAATGTTTATACAAACACCACAATTCTCTATGGGGATGAGATGTGCTCTTCTCTCCGCTGTGTGTATATGCAAGTGTGTTCACGCACACATATACAACAAGACAACGCGGACTTGAAATGAAAGCGAATTAAAATGTGTATAGCTTTAAGGTTAGGTTAGGTTATAGTGTGTGGGTTATAACCTCGCCACAGCCACCTCTAGCGCTGCTGACATCTCTATTTCTCCGTCTGAGTTTTCGCACTCATGAACACAGAAACACATGGATCCACAACTAACATGTTAATTTTAACACTTCCCCCCGTCACGGTCCTAAACTTCCAAACAATTTTGTAAATTTGCTTTTCTTGATTTGCGGTTTTCAGATAAAAGTAACAAATTATTTTTCAATTATAAAGGTACAGTTGTCTTGTCGCAAATCTGAGTATCCAACGTCAAAGAGTAAGCGAAAAAATTCATTGTGACTTTGGATGCGGAAGGTCCTGTGGGGAATTATTTTTATGGATTCTCATATTTGTTGCGTACGAATTCGAAATAAAGTAATGTGAATCAACTTACAGATGAAGGGCCGGTGACGAAGGAATGGATGACGCAATAGAAAATTTCCAAGAAATTCATGACGACAAGCTGGAAAGGGGGAAGTGGCAGAAATTATTATTCAGGCCTGAGTGCCTCGATTTCTTGGACTGTCTCTCTGAAAAAAATGGAAAAGTTAGAAGGATCAGAATTTGTAGCGAATGGTCTATATTGTATATATATATTCGTGTGTGTGTGTGTATGTTAACAGAATATCTCAAAAACGAATCGCAGGAAGTTCAAAATTGATATTCCTTGCAACAGACACAAATGTTTCAGGCAAAATCCGACAACCGGAAATGAATCTTTCCTGAGTGTTTTTTTCTTGTTAGTTTTTCGAGATTTTCTCGAAAACGGCTTCAACGATTTTCTTTAAACTTTGTATACAATCTACATACTTTTCTCACCTATATTTCAAAAATTAATTTTTTGGAGATTCAGGTAACATTAGCGTTATGCTTTCCTCTAAAGCGCCACTTCGGTATAATGTATGGTTTTAGCACCAAGCAATATTATTACACATTAGAAGCATTGTTAATTCCAATGTTGAAGTAAATCGGTTAACCGGAAGTGTGATCGACTGAATAGGTTTTTGAATCTTTTGGAATTTTCTCGAAAACGATATTACGACTTCCTTTAAACTGAATACCAACTGCACATATATCAATCTATCACTTTTACTGGTAACATTTTGCGGAATTTGTGACGTTAAAATACAAAAATATGGGGTTTGGATCCTATATTATGAGCGCGCTCTTCACTTCCCTGCTTGGGTTAGTAAGTTGGCTCTTGTCACCCCACCGGCTCTCTAAATGGCAAAATTTGAAGTTTAAAGAATGTTTGTCATTCTATATATATTGTATTTTTATTGGAATAAGTATTAACACGTATTATTAATAAGGATTGTATTATCAGGAGTGTCTCACACCAGATTTTTTTATTTATTTTCTTTACTGAAAAAAATCATTACTAATTTGGGATATCTACTAAACTTTAGTTCAGGAGTTGCAGCTGTAATGACTAACATAAAGTTTGAAATGTCAAGTCTATTTGGTTAAACTTATTTTACTATAAACTGAATAATATGAAAAATAAGTCCCGCGTTGACATTAACAAACAGTAGAAGGTAGATCGTTGCCTTGCAAGATGCAATTTACCTCCTTGTCTTCGTGAAATTATCCTATCCGAAATCTTAATTATAACATTAATTTGTAAAAAATAAAAAAGAATGGGGGACCTTACTAGCAGAGTATCCCATGCACACTAAATACATGCGCTCATTAAACTTTAATTCTAATATTTGTAAAGATTATATTAATTTAAAATTTCAATTACATCGCCAAGGAAGTAAAATAATGTGCCCCATAGTTTGGGTTTATCATCCAAATAAATTAATCACTGTCATCCATCAGCGGAACTGATGACACTTGACTTTGAAATGTGGTGCTGTCGAAGTTGATAAGTGGTGAAATTTTTAAATTAAGATCACCGAATAGAAAATATTGATTTTTTTTTTATCATTATTATTATTATTATTATTATTATTATTATTATTATTATTAATTGCGATCGTATCAAATTTTGAAATTGAGTTTACATACGTATTGTGGTCCTCTGGGTGCGAAGAAAATAAGTTTTTGACGAGTGTGTATGTATGTGTATGTGTATGCGTGTACATTATATTATTTGAACAAAATATCTCAAAAACTATGAAAACTCGCAGGAAGCGCAAATCTTCATGGTCCTTTCAAAAGGACCGTCATTGAATTCAAAGTTTAATTCAAAAGAACGGCTTTTATAGTTTTACGTGATTTTTCGAAAATGGCTATTTTACGAGTTCACACATCAAAGCATTTCACTTTTTATTTGAAACATTTTTCCAAGGAAAATCGGTTTTTTTACGTTTGTGGGAGGAGCTGGTTGTCCAGTCACACAAACAGACCATTTTCTAGGAACCACTATTTTGCATTCAGGTGACCCACCCAAAGAGTAATTCCGGTCGAAAACTCGATATCGAAAACTTATACATTGCGTGTAAGAAATAATGAAAAACAGCTAAGGAAGGAAGAATTTTTTCTTCTTTAGTTTTTTGGAATCTTTCGAAGAAGAAATCACGTTTTTTTTTTACTTCCTCTTACTCCTAGTAAGAGGAAGTATTGTAATCGTGTCAAATTTTCGATATCGAGTTTTCACCGGAAATATCCGTTTTGAGGGCCCCTGAGTCCCAAAAAGTGGTTTTTAGCAAATGGTTTTGTGTGTTTGTGTGTGTGTGGTCTGTGTTTATATGTGAACAGCATAGCTCAAAAACGAAAAACCGTAGAAAGTTCAAGCTTGATATTCCGTTTGGCTGTCACCATGAGATCTGGCAGTACGTTATCTGTCAAAATTCCTTAACGGACGCACCTATTTACTAATTTTTTTTTTTAACTTTTTTGTGATTTTCTCAAAAATGGCTACAAATTTTTTTTGAAACATAGAACATCAACTACACATACAAAGAGCTACAACTTTTATTTGAAATATTTCATCGGAAAAATTCATTTAAGGGTACATTTGGGGGAGGGCGCCACAATAGACCTCGATTTGTAGGTCGCAGTGGAATGAAGCTCCCCCCCCCCCCGCTTCTGTTCTATTTTATTGGGGAAGGGCTGAGGTTACGGCTTCCTCTAAAGTGCTATTTCAATTTATTCGACAATTCTGTCATCTAAATACTGTTAATTAGAATTAAATATTTTGTTGAAATTCCGAGTTTGAAAATAATCGGATGACCGGAAATGCTTTTACTTACCACTTTCCTAAAAGATTTTTTCCTTTTTCGCGATTTTCTCAAAAAAATGGCTCCGACGATTTTCTTGAAACTTCTTATATAAACTAAACATACAAAGATCTACAACTTTTATTTGTAACATTTCTCTGGGAAAATTCATTTAAGGGCACTTTTAGTGGAGGGGTGGGGTTATGTTTTTCTCTAAGTGCTGTCATAGTTGATTTATTTCATAGGTGCCAAACAAAATTAATTACAAATAAATAGATGGCCAAAATTCCGAGATTCAAGAAAATTAGTAAACCAGAAGTCCTCAGTCCTCATTTCACTGTGACCTACGAAAAGTGTTAACTAAACAGAGTTTTTTTTTATTGTGAAATAACCTGTCCAAACATTACCACTTCATTTTTATCAGCTGATATGTACATAAATATAAACATTTGCCCAGTGTATGTTCAGTTGTCAATATTGGTTAGATACACGTCGAGTAGATGTTGAGTGGAAACTTAATGGTTGACTGATTGTTTTTCTCTAATTGAAATAGTGAAATATGATCGATTGGCTGGGTTTTTGTTAAAATAAAACCTCATCATGTAAATAAAGATGCGTTTGTATTAGCAGTCGTGCCAATAGTTTATTGTGGAGCAGATTTCATTTCTTACGAGGAAATTACTCCTAATAACCTTTAATAGTCTAATGTATTAAAAACAAATCATAAAATTAGCGAGAAAATGTTGCATACATTTTCATAAGTTTTTGATAAAAAAAAAATAATCTGGTGTGATACACTTTAACATATTCTCTTTGATTTCGATTGTTATAGGGGATTATTGCACTGCGACCTGAAAGATCTAGTGTGCCTCCCGGAGCTCCTCAGTGCATTGCCGGCTTCCAAGCAAAGTTTAATACAACACTGCCCATCACCGGGCATTGAGCTGTAGAGGCTCCTAGGAAGAGAATATCTTAGGGCAGGCAGCATGATTTGAATCCAGGGCCTTCGCGTTAATAGTCCAACCTCCTTCTCTCTTAGCTTACCCCAGTTAACTAAGGACGGAGACCCTAGTTTGTGTTCTGTGCTTGTCCTTGTCTGTAAAGTGTAGAGTGTATGTAGTTTAAGTGAATTGTGTACTGTTCTGACGAAGTGGATGGAGAATCCGTGGGGTCGCTACTCCCCAAGTAACTGAATGCAGCAGATACACCTTGTGTGCAAATACATTCTCTCCCTGCAATTTACATAGTTACATGGACAAAAATTCAAACCTAATGGACTTTATCATTCTTCAGGGACCTAATCACTCCCTACCTCTAATTCACTGTATTTCTCTCTATCTGAAGCTCAGAGAAGAAGCACCTGGGTACTAAAAGGAGAAGTTAAAGAGAGTGGAGACTAGTCCAGTCATATAAAAAGGGAGTCTGACCATTCACTTTATCATCAGTGATACAGTCAGTGTCAAACGCCGGCGTTTATACCATCACAACGTCAACGTTCAACGTACTTTGTTCTCATACCGTAACTCTGCCAGATTGTCTGCCACTCTCTTCTTTAGAGAGAGAGAGACTTTACTTTTTGGACTTCCCATTAAAGAGCCCATTTTAGTAAAATACATATATTATCTTCTGTCCATATTTTGTTAATGAACAGAAGCTATTTTGGTAATGAATAAATGTGTTGCTAAATTTCCGACTTTGAAGAAAATCGATTAACTGATTTTTTTCCCCTGGTTTTCTATGATTTTCTGAAAATTAGTTTCTTTAAACCTCAAGTTGTAAATAAAGATGTTGGACTGTCTGAGCAAAACATGGTTTCTTCTGCTCAGGAAAAGGAGGAGAGGATAAAATGATTAACGGTTTTCCCGAACAAAACAAGGCTGCAACTTTGGCAGTGAGTAGGGGGATTTAGATCTCCCCAGCCATCCACATGCATGAAAGGGAAAATTAAATACGCCCACTAACTATAGCTGCAAGATGGCTGAGGAAATAGGCCCCATCGAACCCTATTTCAAAGTCACAGTTGCTTTAACATTCAAGGCGACACTAGCCTGAACAAATCTATTGCATTATGGACGGAAGCGTCGGTATATAGCAAATCACAGACGTGACTTTAACCTTCAAACCTAAGCATTTCTTTTAAGTATTTATACTAAACATAACTACTAACTGCTACATAAATATAACAGACTTTATGAGAAAATTGATTTTAGGGTATTTCTGAGGTAGCTATGACGTCACGTTTCCCTTAAAAGTGTCATTTTATTGAAGTGTAGTTCCCGCCCCCCTATCTAAAAAATTCTATGTTTTCCTAATAAATTTTTCAATTATAATTAAATAAATTGTCGAAGAGAAAGTCATGTGACTAATTTTGTTTTTCCAAGTTATAATTATTATTTGAAACTTATTTCAATCTGGAAATCCAGGGTGCCAAGGAATGGAGGTAGATAATACAAAGATATTATCTTTTAAAGAAGTGTAGAAGTGGGGAATGTAGTATTTGAGGGAAAGAGATCAGCTCAGAATTGGAAAACTTATTTTCCACCGAATAAACTAAACTTAAATATGTTCTGCAAGTTTCTGGGGGCTAAATTCGCCCATACTTTTTGTTTTTTTTTTCTTGTCCAAACAATAATTTTGTGGATGCGATGGCTACGAATTTCCGTACAATACTGTGTTTTCTTTTAACTATTACTTATTCACTAAGTAAAATTTCTTAGAGTTAATTCTTCAATAATTGTGACTGTCAATCAAGAAATGAAAATAAACCGATCTATTTTAGATTGAAATATCATCTGCAATTAACTATCGCATTTAAAGTTGTATATGTTATTTTATACTTTTCCCCTTATTGGCTGCAGTTGGGGGGGGGGTACTGCGATCGAAATTTTCATAATTGAGTTTTTACCTTAAGTAACTGTTTAAAGATCCTTTAGAAGTTATTTTTTCCTTCTTCGCGTTTCTCTTGAAAATTGCTTCTAGCTTTAAGCTTTGGATACTAATTAAACATACGTTTGCCCATCTTGTTTTGGACGGTATTCTGCCAAAAGTGGAGCACTCTACTTCCCGAAGATGGAACAAGTTGCGACAAGTGCAGCGCTCTATAATCAAAAGTGGAAGACTTATTTTATAAAATAAATTAACTGCTGTTTTTTATCTAGGCATATGAAAAAATTTGTATCTAATGCTAAACGAAACTTAAACGAATTAAACGTATTGTGTAATTGTACATTTTGTGCTTCTTTCAATCAAGTTTATAATAAAGGAAAAGTGAAGCTTATTTCACTCTCCCTTGTTCTCATACATATTTATTTGAAATATTTTTCCGGAGGGTTCATCCAAAAATTTATTTTTTCTTTGGGTTGTGAGGAAATTAAATGCAATGGGATTGGTTGGGTGATAAACGAGAGAAAGAAACGGCACTCATGAGTTTTTTTATAGAGGTTTTGTCGGCTGACGTATTTTCTCTCAAAGAAGCTGATCTTTCCATTTTTGTATATTATCTGCGTCAACTACTGACGTCAGTAGCACCATCTCTTCATCTTGTCCTGGATCTTCCTCTTTCCTCTAGTGCGTTCCAAATGCTTTGGGGATTCTATTTTTCATCCATCCTTAGTAAATGTCCAAACCATTTTAGCTGTTTAATTTTAATGGTTGGAAGGTTGTTCTTACTGACCTCTATGTCTCTTCTAATATCCACGTTTTTTTCACTCTATCCCTTCTGGATATTCCCGTCCATTTTCTCCACTAGTACGTTTCAATGGATAGCGGTCGATTCCTTATTTTTTTTATTAAGAGTTAATGTTTCTGCTCCGAAAAACACTATACTTTCAAAAATGTTGCTATATATTAGACGTTTGTTGCTTTTTGGGGCATTCTTGCCTTAAAGCACTATGATTCTTTTCCCTTCGATTATCCTTCTATCCACTACTTTGCTTGAACCCCCTTCACGGTCGACTATAGATCCTAGATATTTGAAATTATCGGCCACCTTCAGCTTATCTGTCTGCAGCTCTATTTTATCATGACACGATTTTATTATGATAGAGTTAGATGTTCTGTTTTACTGAAGTTTATAGTTAATTCCCAGCCCTCATCAAACTTCCTTACCATGTTCTTTGCATCTTCTACATCTTGAGTTACTAGCATCACCTGGTCATCTGCAAATAGTGAGTTGCTCACAAAGTGGTTGTCCTTCACCTCTAAACCCGTTTTATGCCATTCTTTTTTTTTCAGACTTTTAAAACCACGAATGTGACTCATGAATTATGGTATAATTATATCTTTTAATAATTTGACACGATCGCAATAGATGCACTTTTAGTCCTCTAAGGAAAGTAAAAAAATATAATAATAATTAATTTGTGGAGAATTTGTTTCTCATTTCTCTCATGATCTAAACACTCATTTTTCTCTAAAACACTCAACTGTTTTATTCATTTTTTTCATTTTTTTTCTATTCATACTTCTAAGAATGGAAAAATTAATAATTCCTCCTGCTTGCTTCTTTCACATTGTAATGAAATTTTCTAAGAAGTAGTCAACAACACTTAAAAGATATTCTCCCTTTATTACGAATATTACTTTTCTGTTTGTAACTCTGTCTATATTATTCAGCAAAATATTCAACCCATGAAACCATTTTTACTTTTCAACGAATGGGTATTATTTATATAGGTCATTCACAGCACACTGACAGACAAAATGGTTTCAATTTTTTTCGTTTAAATAAACTGCTAATTTGCTTTAATGTATTCTTTATAATATTCTAACTAAGATATATTGCTTTCTTTTACAGCTGCAACATTACGTGAATAAAATATCTCAAACACGAAAAGTTACAGGAAGATTAACTTTTGTATTCCGTTTAAGCATCACCATCGCACTGATACGGAGTTTTCGACCAAATTGCAACAACCAATGAAATGCTTCTTCACTGAAAGTTTTTTTTTTAAAAGTGGGAGATGGGAGGGAAGGATTTAGCGAAATTCTTGAAAGTTTGTATGCTATCTACGTGACATAAACACCCATCACTTTGTTGTCAAGCATTTTCCCAGAAAAGTTGATTTCGGGAAAAACTGCAACATTAAGCTTTCCTCTAAAGCAAAATTTTAATATAATGCATAGTTCTAAGATCTATCTCGTATATCAAAAGTATTTTAGAATTCCACATTTTGAAGGAAATCAGTTGACCGAAAATGCGACTTTGCAGAATTGGTCTTGACAGGGGCTCCATTTTCTTTGTACTTGGAACGCTTAATGAAGAGATTTATGCCTATTACTTTTATTAGAAAAATTTGTTTGGAAATTTGATTTTAAGGAGACTTGAGAATCCTTTTAGTTAGTGTTAAGTTTGTGAGCGTGAGGGTCCTGAAATGGTCGTGCTATACTCTGCCGTCAATGACAAAGGTGGTTAATAAGCTGTGTGTCAATTGCCCGCCTGTAGGCGTCGCTGACGCAGATCTTGGTCTTGGCAGAGGTGCGACTTTACTGAACTATTTTTATTTTATTTTTTTTCAGTTAGACACGATATTGTCGAAAAAGGCTTCAACGATTTTGTTTAAACTCGGCACACTATCTACCACTCACCTATCAATTTATTTCCCAAATTTTACCGTGAAAATTGATTTATTTTATTTTTTAAGGGATTCTGGTGGAACGGTAGCGCTGACCTTTCCTCTAAAGGACCACTTAACTATAATTTATGGTTTTACCAGCTATATAATATTATTACACACTAGAAGTATTAGAAGAATTCCAGATTTGAAGAAAGTCGGTAACCGATTAAGTTTATAGAATAAGTTTGGAGTATCTTGGAATTGTCACGAAACCACATTTCCTTTAAACTTAACATGCTAACTGCACACACATATTTATTTATAACATTTTTCCGATATAGACTTGGTTAAATGTTATTAGCGCTCTCTTCTGGAGCGCAGTATAATCATTTCTATTGCAGTGTGAGTGTTTCATACCAGATTTTTACCTTCTTTAACTGCCGTTTAAGTATTATAATTGTGTCAAATTTTTGATATCGACTTTTCAGCGGAAATATAAGATTTGAGGTCCCCTGAGTCCAAAAAAGTGTTTTTTATAAACACACATTTTCTGTGTGTGTGTGTGTGTATGTATGTATATATATATATATATGTGTGTGTGTGTGTGTGTGTGTGTGTGTGTGTGTGTGTGTAAGTGAACAGCATAAATGAAAAACAGCAGATTGTTCAAAATTGACATTCGTCGTGGTTATCACCCTGGGATACGACAGGAACTTACCTTTCAAAACTCCTCAACCGGAAGTACCTCTTTACTGAATAGATTTCTTTATGTTTTTGTGATTTCCCCGAAAACGGTTCGAGACGTTTCTCCGGAAAAAGTCATGTAAGATGGTTTTTTCGGAGAGTGGCGGGGTTATGTTTTCCTTTAAAGTGCTATTTTAATGTATTATATAATTGTATCATCTAAATAATATTAATTAGAATTAAATATGTTGCCAATATTCCGAGTTTGAAGAAAATTCGTTAACCGGAAGTGCGTTTTTACTGAAGTTATTTCAGTTTTCTACTCTTTTATCAATAAAAACACCGCCGACGGATTTCATTAAATTTGTAATACTACTACGTATGAATACAGAGGAGACCTATCTCACTGTTGTAGTTAAGTCTTTTCCCGAGAAAGTTCATTTAAAGAAGTGTTGGGGGTTCCCTCCAAAAAGTCATTTTCTAAAGTTTAGATTCTCAAATTGATAAAACATTGAAGACGCAAGTATTTAGTAAACAATTATGTTTGAAGAAAATTTGTCTCCTAAATCTTGTGAAATGAGAGAAAGTCGTGTGAATGTTTCACATCTAATTTTTTTAGTTATTGATTGTGATTGGTATTATTGCTCACCTTAGTTTGCTGTAAGGCATGCAACCTCACACATTTTATATGAGCTAGATATCAGTGTTGGACCCTGCATATATATATATATATATATATCGACCCTATAAATCGATTATTAAAAAATTGGACATTACTATCAGCTATGTGTTCATGTAATAGAAAAGAGACAAAAGTGAAGGTAGATAGTGTAGGTTGCAGTAATGGTAGGAGACTCTGGGACGACGAAAGTTGCTCACCTCATCTGACCAGTAAGATAGCAGCGGTGCCACTGTAAGCGACAGCCGTGGTAAACACTGCCTGTTTCATATATCATCTACCTGACGATATCAGTGTACCCGGACTATGGTACGTTGGCCGTTCAACAACCCCGAACCGTCTCTGATCTCTTCCCTTCATATCCCAATCTTGTTCCTCAGACATTCCCTCACCCATTCTTTACTTACTTTACCTCAGCTATTCTTTACTTCACTTCTTCTCTTATTTTAACAAAAAACTGCATTTCTTCTCCCTTACTCTCTTACTCTCAACTAGGTAAGTAAGCATCGTTAAATATAATAAAATATAACTTTATGGAAACATAAACTTCACACACACACAAACAAACATAAAAGATTTACAAACTTTATAGAAAACTTTAGTGTTGGTAATAACATTATACCGAGAGAAAATAAAAGACCTGGTTGAAGGAAGAATACGGCAAAACGAGTCATGCGTTGTACCGCTGTCACATACGCTTTAAATTCCGTTTGGATTTAACAAAAAAAAATGTGACCATGTAAAAATCTATATGGTCTACAATGGTCTACTAATATATAT
Organism: Triatoma infestans; assembly: GCA_011037195.1. Classification (NCBI taxonomy): domain Eukaryota; kingdom Metazoa; phylum Arthropoda; class Insecta; order Hemiptera; family Reduviidae; genus Triatoma; species Triatoma infestans. Next base: position 217,369 of record JAAEAF010014427.1, on the reverse strand, counting down.
TTGGAATAATCAACATCTGGTGTGAAACATTCACACTCTACTACAGTTGGAATACAGTTATAAAACTGACACTAATATATATATATGAAGATAGTGGGGTACATGTTGATTAGCATCCATGAAGGCTAGTCATGGACGCTAGTCATTTGATCGTGTTTACGTTATAGTTCAGTAGACAGTGCTATTAACATTGTACAAAACCAAATAACTTGTGAAATGTTACGTCACATATTATTCCTCAGAGCTCACCTAAAAAAAATCAATTTTTACCGGAAAATGTTTTAAATTAAGGGGAAATTTTTCATCTGCGCAGTTAACTTTCCAAGTTTATCCACAATAGATCTCAATGCAGGTGGCAGTGGAATGAGACTTTGCCCTCCCCGTTTCCAATCTAATCTAACATTCCAAGTTTAAAGAATATCGATCGATATTTTCGAGGAAATTCCAAAAACTCAAAAAACTATTCTGTAAATTTGCGCTTCCGCTTGACCATTTCTTTCAAATTAGAAACTCACCAATGCAACTTAATATTATATGGGTTTAGAGCTATGCATTAGTTTAGTGCTATGCTACTTGGAGGAAAACTTAACGTTATTGTTTCCCCAGAATGACAAGGAAAAAAAGGATTCCCGGGAAAATGTTTCAAATAAAAGTGATAGTAATTAATGTGTTCACGCAGTATACCAAGTGATAGTAATTAATGTGTTCACGCAGTATACCAAGTGATAGTAATTAATGTGTTCACGCAGTATACCAAGTGATAGTAATTAATGTGTTCACGCAGTTTACCAAGTGATAGTAATTAATGTGTTCACGCAATATACCAAGTGATAGTAATTAATGTGTTCACGCAGTATACCAAGTGATAGTAATTAATGTGTTCACGCAGTATACCAAGTGATAGTAATTAATGTGTTCACGCAGTATACCAAGTGATAGTAATTAATGTGTTCACGCAGTGATACCAAGTTTCAAGTATAAATCGTTAAAGTAATTTTCCAAAAACTCACAAAAAACTGAATAAAAAAGCATTCAGTAAAATTGTATTTTGGGTTGATGGATTTTGTCCGGAACCTTCGTGTCAGAAATGGTGGTCGTACCTAAATGGAATTGCAAGTTTAAGCTTCTTGTTGAGATATTTTGTTAACACCCACATATTCTTCATACTTCCGCTAAAAATATTATTTTCAAACTCACAAAGTAAAAGAAAGTAAAAAACATGAAAGCTATTTATATATCTACCTATTCTATCTAGATCTATCAATATATTCTCTGTATGTAAAAAATTGGTCCTAGGGAATTCTCGGGTAAGGTGAGCATTTATGTTTTTGGAAATAAACTGGGTAATCAAAACATCAGTCTCTTGCTTAGCTCGATACTCAATCTGCCACGTGTCTTCATTGTACACCACCAGATAGGCTTCAATCACTTGCTAACAAAACTAAAAAAATCAATTTGAAAGTAAGACCAAATTTGATATTAGCTTTGTTGTAGGAGTGGCTGGCTATAAAGAACTATTCCTCTCTGATCTGAAAGAGATCTGTAGGTTCCCTTTGGGTAGCTGTGTTTGTACAAAGAACGCAGTCGCCTCTATGAAGTGTACTCACAATATGATGATGAGATAGTGTTTGCCTATAGATGCACTGCTACCGAAGCAGTTGTGCCAGAGAGTTGTTTGAATTACTACGGCAGAATGTCAAGATCTCTGTAGAGGTAGCTAGTCCATTCCCCTATTTATCTGGGTGAAGTAAGTCTAACTCCTCTGGCATTCCAAGACTATAAAGAAAATCGCTAGAACTGCTTTCACTAGGGAGAAAATATCGATAAACTCAGAAACCTTTTTGATCAAATTGCACCTCTGGTAACCCAGTTTACTTCAATCTTGGAATTCTAGCCTCACATTTTAAAGTGCTTAGACGTATACATTGTTCTGATTTGGCACTTTAGAGGAAAGCCCAAAATTGCAGTTCGCCTAGAAAGAAAAATCTTTCGCACAGCAGTTCATGAATGGCCAAAGCCTGCCACTAAGCAATTTTTTATCGGAAGAGTGTAGTAAGCATGCAGTTTGCAATGCCATTTAATTCTGGCTCATCTTCCCTTTTTATGTCACGATACTGGGTCAACGCCATCTCTGCTCTCACGAGAATCGAACCCCTGTATTTTCGCACCAAAGACCATTGTGCTAGACATTAGATTAATGAGCAGTTAGGACGCGCAGTTCGGACAGAGCTCCCCAAACATTTTATTTTATAAGGATAATGTATATGTTATCATTGTGAGAAGTTTAAAACAAATCGTTGAGCTTTATTCGAGAAATTTGCGAAAACAATAAAAGAAACATCAGTAAAATCGCAGTTTCGACTAAAACTTGTGTTGGATCCCATGTTGAACATAAACGGAATGAAAAGTAACCTATGACGCAGCTGCCATGAATGGTCAAGGCTTTGCCAGACGGCGATTTTTTGTTGGGAGCGTTGGTTAGCATGCCGCGGTTCCCTCGCCGTTTAGTTCAGCCCTTCAATATCTAAATTGCTAGTTAACACCGTCTTTACCCTCACGGGAATCGAACCCTGAATTCTCGCATCAAAGGCGACTGCACTAGCCACTAGGCCAATTCGTGAGGGCACCTAAACTGCATATCAAGTTGTTTCCTTCGATTATTCTTTTTTGAGATATTTTGTTTATACATAGACACATTCACACACACAAACACACACACACATATATATAGAACTTTCGTTAAAACTTTTTCGTTCCTCAAAATATGTATTTCCAATGATAATTCAATTTCTGCTTCCTTCTATACAAAACTATATTGGAACCTGTGTTTAAGAAGTATTTGTTGAAGTCATTCGTGTGAACGACTAAACATAATGCAACCACAATGTACAATTGGTTGGAGATGGTTGGTGGGTGTATATATGTATGTGTGTGTGGCGAAGACAGCAAACCAATGGAAAGAACAAATACAATTATTGAACCTTTAACTGTACCGCCACCTGGCCAGACAAAAGTAAAGTGAACCGTGAAGTAAGTGGAGCTCAGTGCACGCAAGCCCACCCTTTGCAATTTCTATGCTTGACAAATACGTAAGAGTCATATTTAACTCGCAAGTTGTGGTGAACATCCATAACTCACATATATTCTGTAGCAAAAAGTTGTTTCTTCCATCTCTTCTATATTCTTTTTTCTATTGAATAAGATGAAGGAAGAGGAAAAAATAAAGAATGTGAAACGTGTAAGAAGAAGAAAATACTTGTTGTATGGTTAAATTTTCCACTCACGTCGAGCTTGCTGAGTTGGTAGGGTGCCAAGCAGAACAGGGAGGGAGCAAAATAGCAAGAAGTGAGGAACAAGAGATCAGTGGATAAGAGTTGATTGCCCTTAGTGTAGACAAGAGTGGCGGCGCCTGCTTTCTTCTGGTTGCTGATTGGACAGGGAAGGAAGGTAACCTCCTACTCAACTTAAAGAGAAAGAGAGAGTGATAGGTAAAGGTCCTTGCAAGACGCAATGCTGCGGGGAAATTCGTAGAGTGATTGGTTAGGGTTGATACATATATTTCTGACACCGGGATGGTCATTTGTAGTGGCCTGGTTTAAAACATAGGCTAGACATTCTCGCCCAGGTTAAATTGCCTGCCCCCTCCCCACTTGAATTGCCGTCGGTTCACTAACAGAAATACAACCTTTGCGTGATATCTTACTCTACATTATTTATTTATTATTCCTCTAGTTTCATTTTTACGAGCCAAGAGGGCAAGCCCTCTTCTTACAACATGGTAACTCACTGTGGTTAAGCATCGACCTTAACTTTTATAATCTTACAGTTACTTTATTTTCATAATAAAAGTTTGGATTAATTATTTACTTAAATATATTGTTTGCGAAAAAGCCAGTTAAGAGGCGAGGAGCGATTTAAATAAAGGACTTATTTAAAATTGCCCTCAATAGAAACAGGAAAGCGCGATAGTGAATGCGCAGTAGCATTACATGATTCAGTTAGCTAGCTAACGGCTGTATTGTCGCAAGCAGATCGTTAGACGCAATCAGAATCGTTTACTGAGCGAGTTAGTCAACAACTGACTGCCGTTTCCCTCTACCATTTTAACCTTTTTATTTCAATTGTTTCCAAGATATCTGTCTGTACCCATTCCTTCTCTGATATCTGTGTCCTTCACGGATTTTCTACATCTTCTTCAGAAGTCTATATTTCAATTATACGCGACTTATTCCTTTCATTCGGCTCCATTTTGCAATGCTCGCCACTATTGCTTTATAGTATAACTTGTAATTTCCATTCCACGAAATGGACTCCAGGTATTTGAATATATTTACTGGTTGGTCTTTTCACAGAGCACGGTAGGTTCGGAAACATCTGCACAAGGTGGGGTTAATTAACTCGGAGCCTTTGTGCAGATTTGTCAGCAGGAGGAGGAAACGGCCTCTCACCTTTTGTTTGATTATGTTGCGATATGAGATCTTTGGCCCGCTGAGAAAGGAGGAGATCATATCGCAAAAAAGTCTAGTGGGGAAAACCCTCGTCTCATGAAGAGGGGACGTTTCTTGAGGGGGCATCATGTCGACTAGGCATGAGGGGGTAGGCACGATAACCCTGAAAAAATTGGCTGCAGTGCCTGGGTTGAAGTCCCCCCCACCCCTTCTAATATAATCTAATCTACTGGTCGGATTTATTCCTTCTATTTTCAACCCCTTCATCAACATTTCTTCCGGCCACCAAATATTCTGTTTTGTCTTAATATATACCTAGTCCCCATTTCCTATATTTATCTCTTAATTACCTATCATAAATTCGATGTCGCTCTTATCTTAAGCAATTACCACTCGCGCTAAATTTATGTATAAATATATAATAGTTTCTATATATAAATGGTGTTAAGGTTTTTTTGCAAAGAAGTTAAGTACTAAAAGTAGAATAGTGTGAGATGAAGGGAAACAGACTAAGGAGAAATCACTTTACATTTTTAGTGTGCCCAAAAAACCAACGATATTTTAGCAATAGTAGAAGCTACTATGGGTGGCATGACTCTCGTTTTTTGATTGATGAAAGCTCATCAAGAGCTTCTGTAAAGGCGTTGGTAGAATGAGAGCTTGCATGGAACTCACTCTGTACTCTTGTGTGTGTAGGGCCATTTAAAACGGGTGCTAGTGGTTAGGGAACTTTCCTAAAGGGTTAGCTGGCACAAGAAGTAGACGGGAATGGTGGCGGCAAGGGGGAAGTTGATGAAAGTGGTGAAAGTGGAGGAAGTATAGGAGGTTTTTCTTCTCACCAAGATCTCCAGAATGCCTGCCACCATTTCGTCAGCGTAGAAAGACGAAAGCTCCCATAACACCGCCCAACCCTCAATCATTCTCACACACACTCTGGTGGCTGGTGTTGGTTTGTATGGCCAGAAGAGTAGTAGCAGTAGGAAAACCTCTTCTTCATCTCGGCCTGTTGTTGCTGCCCGGTCTCTCAACCGCTCACACATAAATCATTTCTTGCTGAGCGCTTGTCGTTTCTCTTCATCCTTTCGTTCCCGCCGCCATCCGCTCCATGTGCATGGCGGTGCAAGCGGTAATAAAGGAGCTGCCTCCAACCTAACAACACCACTTCCGCCACAACCTTCTCCATTCTCACAAGTACGCTCCGTGCACACTCACACTCATATATATATATATATATATATGCGAGAGAGGTCGATCTTTAGAAGAAGAAGTTTTGTGTGTATTTGTGTTTATTTGTCGGAGAAGAAAAGATTGTAGGCCGCCTCCAAGGATGTGGCGGCAGGTTTGCCTGTACTTGCCCAATAACCTCTACAGCTATTTGTTATTCAAATGATTTACTATCTGTTTATATTATTGGTTTATCATATCACTGCCATACATATTTAACAGCTTTATATATATTTATATATATAAAATCTTTCTGATCTAACATATCACACTCTCTCTGTTTCTTCTTGTTTGTTCACTATATTATACGCTATTCTCTTGCTTCTTTTTTTTTCTTTTAGAACTCCACTGAACAAAGAATTAGAGTTCGCTCTTTTAAATAATACACAAAAACTTTTCCGTCAAGACTTTTAACCAATAGCCAGAGATAGATATCGTAAACTGTTTCTTGCAGTGCAAATAAGAGGAAATATTGGGATCAAGTAAAATTTTTGAAATTGCGTTTTTGCTGGAAACTCACGTTTTGAGGTCTCCTGAGTTTGAAAAATTGGATTTTAGGAAAAACAGGTCTATTGTATTTGTATGTACTTTTTATATTTATAAGAATGGCATTTACTCAAACAACAAAAAATTGTAGGAAGCTCAAATAGTAGTGGATATTCGGTTTGGGTCGTCAAAATCCTTCAACCGAAAGTATCATATGCATAAAGGTGCGTGCCACCAAATGGTGTTTTCTTTCATTTTCTCGAATATAGCTCCAATGATTTTCTTTAAACTTCATATTTTCATTTAAAAAATCATGGAATTCCCGATTTTTTGTTTAAATTTTTTTTGAGAAAATTCATTTTAGTGGACTATTCACGTTCATGAAAATCTTTTTCCAGCTCGAATTTACTATGTTTAATGAACAATTTTATTCATTTATATATTGAATTCCATTATTTCTGCCTATATTCTCAAAAATGAACTTGTGTTGGCTGAATGAACCGATTTCCAAATATGATGTTTCAGAAGGTTGCCGCTAGTAGCGCATAGAACAGCGTATAGGTTAAAAAAATGTAGACGAGATATCAAGATGGCTGTGAATATATTATCTCCATCCTTTCTTAATAATATACTTACAGCTCAGAAAGCTAGTGATAACTTCCTTATTTTCCACGCCAAGTTGGTAGAGAGAGAGAGAGATTTATTTTCTTGTCAATTTGTTTTTGATAGATGATTATGTTGATGTGTAATCCCCACCCCGCTAGGTCATTGCTCGTTATCGGTATATATTTACTTAAATAAACTATAGATTTATGTACTATATATATTCGCTCAGTATCATCGTCCATGTTTTATATATATATATATATATATAATGACGTCATCAACAGCATTACCAGGAACAAGACCCATACCATCATAATCACCTTACCCATTGCACTGCCAGTAAAGCGAGTCTTAACAATAATCGGTTGCTCTTACATACCCTCTGGTGGGGTTGACTACTCTCTGGATAGTTCACAAGAGTTCCTTTAAAGTGAGTTCTCACCAAGGTATAAACCCATCTCCAGCGCCCTTCTACTAACTAATTACGTCATACCATTAGTGAAGTCAGGACCGTGGTGCAGAGTGAGCCAGTAGCGGTGGTAATGGTGAGTGCTCCATCACTTTCATCCCCCACCCTCACTCACTACTTTGTTCGATATCTCACTCTCTCTTTCTTGCTCTCTTTGTGTCCTTACATTTGCCATCTTGTTGCTCCCTCTAAAGGTAACACCACCAATCTAACCGCCTCCAGTTCACTTCACTTAAGTTATTTGTGTTGCCAAGATGGGTGTCCCTTTAATAATTATACCATCATCTATTCTTTCTAATACAATTTTAAACGCTTATTCAAAATACTGTAAGATTATTAAAAAGGAATGTGTATTACTTTAATTATACTATCCTCCTGATATAGGAAACTTTTAATATTTTGCTAAACCTTGTTGAAACTGGTCAATCTGATCGAATGCTTTAATTTTCTTGATCATTATCTAGAATGAAGCCCTCACGCGTTGGTCTAGTGGCTAACGCACTCGTATTTGGTGCGAGAATTCAGAGTTCGATTGCCGTCAAAGATGGTGTTGACCCAGAATCCATAACTAAAAGTGGTGAGCTGTAATTTATATCGAAGACTAAAAATAAAGGTTCAGAGATAGGAGCTGCGGCGTGCTTGCTCAGAATCCTCCAATAAATATCACCTTCTGGCAAGCGTTGGTTCTTCATGCGCTGTTGCGCCAGTGGTTTTTTTTTTGTTTGTTCTAGAATAGTAAATAATCCATTGTTTGGATTCAGAGAAACAGGAAGTAATCCTCAATAGTCTGCACTGTTTCGAACTAATTTAAACATCCTCAATTCTGATGCCTATCTTGTAAAACTAATTAGGAAACTCGACACGTAGCCGGATGATATTTTTTTAGTGCTTCGGTCTGCTAAAGCAGAGGGGATTTATCCTATTTAATCGATTTTCAAGATGGGTTATACGCTGAAAATAATGAAACAAAAAGAAATTTAACCACCTAAGTTGGCATCATCTTCTTTCAAAAGAAATAATTGCCATCATATCGTATATTCGTATAAATCGTACATTCGTATCGTATCAGATCATATATTGGGAGCCCTTGTGAACGGAAAAACAGGAAGTTGTGATTTGATATTTTGTTTAAATACAAATATCGGATCAGATAGGAAATTTTGGTCGAATTCCATTGATGGAAATGCAATGATGCAATGATGTGTTGCATGTGAATGCTTTGTGTAAACAAAAGGATTTTTGTATTTCGGGGGGTAAACTGTGTTCTATTTACAAGATAACGTAACGATCCATTAACTAGTTATGCATGTATAATCATTGCATAAAGCAGAGATATTAAAATGATTTCCATGATTAAGATGGGCTTCTGGGCAGCTAGGGAAAGATCTGAAACTTTAGCATGCGTCAAAATAGGCGGCGTATATGCTAACATGTTTCGTCAGGGATATTGTAGACTCCGGGGTGCACCAGAAATAGATGGGCCTGTTATGCGGAAGCATCTGCAGATTCTATGGAAAGTTAGTGGAGGGCCCGGTGCATCTGATGACTGAATTGAAAATTGAAGAATGTACCAATATTTTTGAAACTAAACATATTACTAAATCAGAACAAACAGACCTAAATAGATAAGACTTGCTGGATGCATCCCTCTCAGATCCTGCAGTATTCCTAGTCACCCAACTGGATACTGGAGATTATGGCTTGGAAATATGTATGGTTGTAAAGATGGTGACGCAGTAGGTTGTGCATGGGCCGCGTTTCCACTATAACGTTTCTTGCTATCTACTAAGATCGTTCAAATCTACTAAGCTGGCATCAAACAACCAGGACATCTCCAAATGCTCTCGACACCCTCCACAATGCAAACTTACTGAGCGACAACTGCATCACTTGCATCAAAACAGACAGTAGGATTACAATAGATTCTGCAGCTAACACAGTCTGCCATCTACCAATCATTAGAAAATCCGAATTACTCTGATAACTTGCTCCAGGCTGTAATATATATTTCCATGGGTTAAAAGTCATTGCAGCTGGCAATGAAATTGCACACCAACTCGGTAAAGAAGCATCAAAGGATTTACGTTACCAATATCTTACAAATCAAATGTCAGAGCAGATAATAAGATGCAAATACTTACAAAATGCGAAAGCATGTGGAGTTCAACAACGATAGGTTCCACTACCAAACTTTTCTTTTCAACAGTAGCAAGTAGACAGAAGAACGTAATACTCACATACACACTCACTACAGATCTTCAGTGGCCATGGACATATAAAATTCTACTTACATAGATTTAAAATATTACAACGTCCGATGTCCCTTGATGAGAGTCAAACTGCATTACATTTAATCAACACCTGTAGCAAGCTGGACCCCATACGTTTGGATCTTGTCAAAGAGATCTTGCTGCAAGGAGTAGTTTGGCCTTTGCACAATTACCAACAGCTCTTGAATAAAAAGTTGTTTTCAAAATTTGTATCTTTTATTAATTAAATTGTTTTTGATACTGTTTTAAATTTGTTTTATTTAATGTTTAACACATTTAGAGATTATTTTATGTTTGACTGATTTTATACATTCTTTGTAATTTTTTTTATTTTTATTTATTTAAGGCGCATCATCATCTATGGTATTGGCGCCCCATTCTTTGTAATTCCATCTATTTTTGTTTCTTTTACTTGAATCATTAGTACTGATTTTCTCTAATACATTCATGAGACTACATGAATCAGGGTCTAATTTACTTGTTTAGAGATTGTTATATCCCTAAACGTTGGTGCCATCTTAATTCTAACAGCATAATGAAAGGCACTTTATTTATTTCATCAGAAAAGCACTTTTCATCTTTAAAAGTTTATTTATCGACGTTTCGGACACATTTCTCTCACTCTATACCGCTCCTTACCAGATCCTGAGGAAGCATACTAAAGGTGCCCGAAACATCGATAAATATACTTTTAAAAAGACTTAATCTTTGGCCCTAGCCAACCAACATTTTATTTGTTTTATTAACTGCTGCCAGACGTAACTATTGTTTATATTTTAACAATGTATTTAAAATACATGTGATATATTACAATTGTATACCTGTTAGGTGGGCGTTTTTTCAAGGTCACGGCAAGTATTCATTTCACTTATTCTAACCCCGGGCCTCTTTACAAAGCGTTATCATTGCGTTGATAAGAGCCAGTTGTAATTAAATCAATTTGGTTGCAATTTAAATTGAATTTGGTGGATGGATGAATTAACTGTGTCAACATTAATATAATAATAATAATAATAATAATAATAATAATAATAATAATAATAATAATAATAATAAAGGAGAGAGAGAAAAAAGAATTGTCAGAAAAATTAAAATTAAAAAAAATTATTGTACCTAGTGGTGTGCAAATGGTTGAGACAAGCAATAATAAATAATGAAGATACTAAGTGCAATTAAATATTGCGTCCATAATTCCAAGTTGCACAATTTTCAAATACAATCCGGAGTATTTCATTAAAAGAAAGGACGCATGCATAGTTTGTGGCCAGTTTTTTCGTTTTCAAACCCACTAAAAAAAAAAGAAGTGAATTTTAAATTTTTACAATCATCATATTTTCCTTTATTTCCTGGTGAAAAAAGAAAATTTCTTATTAAAAAATGTATTTTACTTTGAGGTAAAAAAAAAAAGAAACATGGCTGAAGAATGCTGTTTTGCACAAATAATAATAAGGTAGGAATAATGAAAAATTTCTCATCTTTGTCTGTAGTTTATGCCAGCAGAAGGCGGTAATGTGTCTTATAGATGGAGACAGTGTTTCTAGTCATCACACAAAAAAAAGTACCATGAAAACTTGAACAGGAAGTCAGTCGTTCATGTCTCTCAGTGTTGCCAACTTGCACCGTTGCCAAGTTGATGAGAAGGGGCGAGGTGACAGTGTTTCAATATTTCACTTGCACTCTCAGACACGCTAGAAATTTTTCTGTCTGGCACACTCCACCACTCCCTTTTCGCCGCTGCCAGCTTTCGGTTGCGGATGTCGAAAATAAGAAACTACAACCATAGTTCTATTACTGAATTGCTGTTCTTCTTGCTTGGTGTAGTAACTTTATTAGTTATTCCACTATTGTCAGACCCATCATCCACTATGGATGCATGCGTCTTCACATCGAGTTGAGTCGAGATCTCAAGGGATAAGCTCTAGCATCGCTGAAAGAATAATAGAACAATCCTGACGCAAGAAGTAGAAACACTAAACCTTGACCTAACAACAGTATTATTTGATCTCCATTCTGACATTTGTTTTGGATCAAAAATCACACTAGCGCAATAATTTTGATTGATTTCAATCAGCCAGGGATGCGCAGATTATAATGATAGTGCCGAGTGGGTCTAGCGTTCTTGGTTTGTTATTCCAACAACGAATTTGTAAAACAAATTATTTTGTGTTGAATAAGAGCTCATATCACCATCTTACACAGAAGAAAGGTTTGATAACTGCGTTAATCAAAACGTGCCATTAACAATGCCGAGTCAATGAGTTGGCCAAGGATGAAAATCCTCTTCGGCAAATGCTACAAGGATCTACAAATAACTATTCCATTCAATAAGCTCAAACAACCTCTTTGTAGAAGGGAATCAGAGGAAATAGAGTAAAGAAGTGAGAAAACGAGGCCTATTCTCCCATGTGTGCAATGATTGTCTGAGAAGATTTCAAAAATTTTGGCAAAGCCAATGTAACAACTATATATAGGGCGGACAGAAAAATGGCCCAAATAATTCCACAGTTCAAAGACAAATTTCCATCACTATCCGGAGATGGGCAGTGTTATCTGTAGCGAGAGAACACCGTCCGGAGGCCGACAGTGCACTGAGAAGTCTCCGGGCGCCAATGACCCTGGATGTTGACGCGCCTTAAATTTAAAAAATGGTAATAAAAAATATTTTCCTGAATAATTGATCTTACGAGGTATTTGGGAAGCTGAAACTTCATGCCTTACTGTTTGTATAGTGTAAGGTTCAATAATCTAGTGGAAGTTAAGAGAACTATATATTTATAAACATCCAAGAACATTTAAGAAACAGCCGAACGACCCTCTCTTTAGTGCTGTTAATACAATTAATATATAAAACGACAAATTTACTTTTAGCTTCAAATTTGTATTCATTTGCCCTAATATAAATATGGTGGAGAACAATTGCCGAGCCAGCCAGACAGTACAAGCGATTACAGAGAAGAGAGCGCCAATAACCTTGCATCAACCTCATGCACATTTGTCACAAATTCTGCAGAACTATTTAAAATCAATTTTTTTGGAAAAATGCTACAAATCAAGGTCATAGGGTCAAAGTTAACAAGGAAATCAAAAATCAAGTTCAAAGGAAACCGTTAAAGTAGTATTCCATAAAGTAGTATTCCATAAAGTAGTATTCCATAAAGTAGTATTCCATAAAATTTCAAAAAACTCAACAACCTATTTTGTGAAGTCGCATTTCCGGTTATCCGGTTTTTCACATGTGGAATTCTCCCCGTACTTCTGATATTCAATAGATATTTGAACCATACATTATACTTACTAAAGTGGTACTTTAGAGAAAAACTTTCTCCCAGAATCCCCCAAAAAATAAATTTTCGCGGAAAAAAGGGTCCAAATAAATAAAAGTGACAGAGACATTTCGGGACATTTTTCAAGAAAATCGCGAATGATTGGAAAAAAAAAACATTCAGTAGTGATGCATTCCAGTTGATGGATTTTGCCCGAAAGCTTCATGTCAGATGCGGTGGTAGTATCTAAACGGAATTATACCAAGTTTGATATTCCCGCTATTTTTCGTTGTTGAGATATTTTGTTCACATTCCATACACATATACCTCAGAATTTGCATTTCCGGTAAAAGTTCAGTTTCGAAAATCTGATACGATGACAGTACTTCTTCTTACCAGGAATAAAATTGAGTGAAAAAAATTGTCGAGAAATGTGAGAAAACTGCCAGAGTTTTGCACCAGTTTTTTGTTTTAGCCATCTTTTAAACATTAAGAAATTTCTATGCTGAGTTAGAAATAATTGATTACATAATCGAAACCTATGATTTACCAATATAACTTGAACTTTACAGTATTAAACCAAATTAGCAATACATCCTAGATTCGATATAGGTCACGCCTTCTGACGTTTTATTTATTTAAATATCCCATTAATAACGGTTCAAAAACTTTAATACACTCAATTAAATCAAAAATGTCATTAATCTTGTTTTAAGCCTCTGTTAGTTTGGTGGCACAGTTTTCTAGGAAATTAAATTATAAATAGTTTTTACTAGGAGATTGAATCCCGTACAGATGACGGGCGCTGTTCTAATTAGTTAGTAATACCTGGGAATCTGTTCCAGACAAGTTTCTAGATTAGAAAAATGTTCTGTCAGCAACACTCCAACAGTGTATGAAAGAAAATTACTTCCATTCCTATAGAATTTAATAAATCAATTACAAAATTATATTTCTGATGATAAAACTAAACAATAGTATTAACTATTGTTTCTTTTCTAAGTAAAATGAATTTTTTATTGTAAAGTCTGTTTTTCATTTATTATTTTCAGACTTCAAATTATTCTTTATTTATTTGTTTTTTTTATTATCTCTTTCTCCAGTAAGAGGAAGTATTGTAATCGTGTCAAATTTTCGATGTCGATTTTGCACCGGAATTACGAGTTTTGTTATCCTCTGAATCCAAAAAAGTGGTTTTAAGAAAATTGTCTGTGTGTGTGTGTGTGTGTGTGTGTGTGAAACAGCATAATTCAAAAACGAAAAATCGTAGAAAGTTCAAATTGATATTCCGTTTGGGGTATCACCATGATCCGATAGTAAGTTATGTATAAAAATTCCTCAACCGGAAGTATCACATTACTGAATAAAGTTTTTCACTTATTTGCGATTTTCTCAAAAATTGCTTCGACAATTTTCATTAAACTTAATATAAATATATCAGCTACCCATATAAAGATTTACAACTTTTATTTGAAACATTTACCGGAATTCATTTAAGGCACTTTTAAGGGAGAGGTGGGGCTAAAATACTTTTTCAGTTTATTACACAATTCTAACATCTAAATAATGTTAGTTAGAATTAAATAGATTTTTAGAATTCCGAGTTTGAAGAAAATTAGTAACCGGAAGTGCGTTTTTACTGAACGATTTTTCAGTTTTCGCGATTTTCTCCATAAAAATACCCACGAATATTATTAAATATGGTTATACTAACTATGAAATTTGTCAATTACAATTTTGTAAACTGCAGTAAGAGAAAGTTGTGTGAGTGTTTCACACCAGAACTATAATATATAACGTTTCTTCTTATTATAATTTATTTGTTTAATTGCACTAATAATTAGTTTGATTCATTTTTTTTATGTTGTTGTGAGAAACTAGATTTTCATTGAATTAGCTCATGCGTAGATTTCAATCTTTATAGTACTCTTTCAATACTTTGTGCAATGCGCTACCTACCTAAAATTAATATAATGAGTAGTTAAAACTCCCGGTCTAAGAAAAGTTTTTTTAACTGAATATTATGAATTCCTTTGGGAAAATTTTGTGGAAATTGTGTTTAACATCAATGTTATTGGTTCCATTACTATAAACGACCAAATTCAAAATGGCGGACTTTCTATTTCCGCCTAATTCTCTTTTGCCTTCTTCTTCAACAATGGAATGAAAATTCAGGCTTTTTTTTTTTAGCTCACATTAATTTTATAAAACAGTAATCTGTTAGAAATAACTTGGGTTTTTACACTTTTTTTTTTTTATAAAAAAATTTTTGTTGCGGATTTTTATAAAATACATGCGGAGGGAAAATCAGTAAAAAAACTTCTACACCAGATTTTTAAACAGCCAGAGAAATAATTAGCTATATATAATGAGCCAATCACAGTTTAGAAGTAAAAGTCGAAAGTGGGCGTGGTGGACATGATGATATTAAATTCTTATTGGCCTAACATACACTCACATTTCACACCTTCAACTCTACACTGTGATTGGTTAATTATTTATAGCTTATTATCTCTTTGAAAAAACCATTAACGGACATTAAACATTAGTTCGGATTCGATACCTATTAATTCGGATAGTGCAATTGAACCAATAAATTATAATAAAAAGAAGTGTTATATACTAGAGTTCGAAAAACTAGTTTTTTTTTACCAATTCGACCGAGATTCGAATTAGAAAGTTCGAAATTAAATGGAAGAGAGTTACATACCTCACTATTACTGTTTCTAGATTCTACAGATTGATAATGTAATGTGAATATTATATGTTTGTAAATAATGTATTGCACTGATCTTTTCTTGCGTATGCAACAAGTGACTATAAGTTTTGCAGCCGAACAAATTCCAAAAAGCCTAAAAACCTATTCTGTAAAGTCGCACTTCCGGTCAACCAATTTTCTTCAAATTTGGAATTCTAGGAATGTATATTGATATCATTTAGGTTGTAAAATCCATACATTGATACATTGATTTGAATATTGGGGGCATTGATATCAATATTGGGGGGAAATATTGATTATGTACCAGGATAAGGATTCTTCTACATTAAAGTTTGATTCTGGCTTATTAAATTCGCTTTTTATTGATTGTACATGTATATTTTTGTGGGTTAATTTGTTCTAAATGAATTTTGAAATTAATTCTCAGTTGTTTATTTTATATATAATGGAACTTTGGATTTAGTTAATTAATTGAATTCTGACCAATATTGCGCCAGCAGTCGCAGTTATACAATAGGAGTGAGTGAATTTATTTGGTTTTATTCATTTAAGGTAAAAATCTTAAAGTGAAATTAAGATTTTGGTTGGATAGTTCGGAAGATTTTGAGTTTGAGTAAGGGGTATTTTATAGGAGCATAGCGCTCCTGTCCCCCACCCCACCCCACCCCACCGCCCCAAAATAAATTTCCTTGGAAAAAGGTTACAAATAAAAGTGGTAGAGGTATTTATGTGTGTAGATAGTGTGCGAATTGTAAGAAAAATCGTTGGACTTGTTTTCGAGAAAATCGCGGAAACTGAGGAAAGCATTTTGCAAGGCGCCATTTGCGGTTGATGAAATTTGCCCAAAACCTTCATGTCACATGCATACCTAAGCGGAATACCAAGTTTTTGAACTCTGCGTTTTTCGTCTTTGAGATATTTTGTTCACATACACCGACACACAGAGACACACGGGCCATTTGCTAAGCGCCACCTCAAAACATGTATTTCTGGTAACAATTTAATCATTATTTCAGCTGCAAGTTTTGAGAGTTGCATGACTGATCCACAGAGCTTTCAGCAGTCCAGCAATTTGGCGAATTGCCTGAGATGCAGAAATTAAAATTCCTGGGAGGTTAAGAAAGATATTAGAAGTTCCCCTCATTTTGGGGATATAATAACTAACATCATCTATAACTAGATTGGACGACTGGGTCTAAACCCAATCCCAAAGCTGTCTATAAACTTCCAAAAATATCGCACTTATTTTCTTTTTTTTAAAATAAGATTTTGGTTGGATAGTTCGGAAGATTTTGAGTTTGAGTAAGGGGTATTTTATAGGAGCATAGCGCTCCTGTCCCCCACCCCACCCCACCCCACCGCCCCAAAATAAATTTCCTTGGAAAAAGGTTACAAATAAAAGTGGTAGAGGTATTTATGTGTGTAGATAGTGTGCGAATTGTAAGAAAAATCGTTGGACTTGTTTTCGAGAAAATCGCGGAAACTGAGGAAAGCATTTTGCAAGGCGCCATTTGCGGTTGATGAAATTTGCCCAAAACCTTCATGTCACATGCATACCTAAGCGGAATACCAAGTTTTTGAACTCTGCGTTTTTCGTCTTTGAGATATTTTGTTCACATACACCGACACACAGAGACACACGGGCCATTTGCTAAGCGCCACCTCAAAACATGTATTTCTGGTAACAATTTAATCATTATTTCAGCTGCAAGTTTTGAGAGTTGCATGACTGATCCACAGAGCTTTCAGCAGTCCAGCAATTTGGCGAATTGCCTGAGATGCAGAAATTAAAATTCCTGGGAGGTTAAGAAAGATATTAGAAGTTCCCCTCATTTTGGGGATATAATAACTAACATCATCTATAACTAGATTGGACGACTGGGTCTAAACCCAATCCCAAAGCTGTCTATAAACTTCCAAAAATATCGCACTTATTTTCTTTTTTTTAAATGAGAAGGCAAGAATCATTTTAGCTCGGGAAGTAATTTCTAGGCTACCGGGCGACTCTGTACATTCTATTCCCCTCAAAGTTGCACCACCTGCTACTAAGTTACTTTAGTGCTTAAATAAAAAATGAAATATATATCATCTGTTCCACCATTAAGGACACCCCCGAGGTTGATCTAAAAATTGGAGTAAAAGCCATATGAATGTATGCATCAGATATTCTTTATTCTCTCTCTCTGTCTCTCTTTGATAACTATAATTTTTTAATTGAATAAAAAAAATGAAATATAACCGGTTATATAATTTTTGTACTTATTTATATTTTGTTATGGATCAGTAAGTTGGAACATGAAAAGTACTTCGAACTTTCGTGCTTATAAAGTTTAAACATTCTCCGCTATCAAGTAGTAGGAACCAGAAAATGAGAGTGCTGGAATCTACTTTTTTTCATTCAATTTTGGCAGCGCCCCCCCCCCATGTTTACTTTGTAATAAGGATTGTCTAATTAAAGAGAGAGAACAGAACACACCCAGCTGGCTGAGAAGTAGTTTTGTAGTATCTAGGAGTGGGGAAACCTAGATCACAGGTGAGAGAAAAGAGATAAAGATAATAGAAAACATACAGACGGGACAGAGATAACACAGTACAGAGTGTGAGTGGATGCGACATGTAATTATACACGTCCTCCTGTACTATTCCCGAACTTCCTGTAGACTGCTGCTCCCGGCCACGTGCAGCCCTACTGAACTAGCTCTTCTGTTTCGGCTCCTTATCTCAATTAGTAACCTTAACCCTCCCCGCCCTCACATCCCAGTATTTCCCTTCTTTCTTTAAGACTTGCCACTCAATTATCACCTGTTACTAATGTTTGTGTGGCGGTTTTAAACGCTCTTCCATTTGCACAGTGACTTTCTTTTCACGTTGTAGTATCTTAATAACTGAGACTCATATTATTACTATGATAACTAATCCATCATTATTATGTTATTAATCCTTCTTTTTATGTAAAGTTAAGAATTTACTTAACGCCAGGAAAAGTGAAAGCAATATAGTTCAATCATGCTAGTGTTTAAATAATTAGCCTAATAGTAGCAGTGTAGACAGATGGGCGATCGAAGGAGGTAGGGCACACCTTGAATGACGGACAGACAATACAGAGTACCAGTCGGAAGATGACTTGTCCTAACGTGGAGAACCCTTTGGTCGGACGGGAGACGAAGTAGTAGGTGCTACGGTCAGTAGTAGACGTCAGCAAGCAAAGAGGTCAATGAGGTCAGTCCATGTAAGAATGTAATTGGAGAAACACTGGAGGGTCAGTGAGGAGTGTCTCCAGGCTAAAAGTTTTATAAAAGTTATAAGCCGGGGGACTTGAACTATCTTCCCTCACTGAGAAGCATACAACTGAGAGTGCTGGTAGATGTACTGACTGGACACTTTTGGGTAATCAGTGATTTAAACAAGTACGCAGAACGTCAAGCCCTTCGTGTCAGAATTGTGACGATGGAGTCAGAGAAACGGTATATACTGTCTAGGCCAATGGCCCTCTTTTGCCAAAATAATTTACGCATATATAGAAGGGCAATACTCTCAAGGGAATGGTTGGGAGTACTGGAGATTAAGAACATCTCAAGATATTGCAGTCTGACCGACAGATTCTATGGGGGTCAGCTTTCCAGCCTACGCCACCGCGACCCTTCGGAGTCTGTTGTGGCACCCCAAAAGTTGGAGTTCCCTCACCGGCCCTGACCCTTAACTGAACTTTGGAATCCGGGGAGGCTGCTGGGGGTCAATTAAGAGCACCCCTAATCAGAGCAGTCTCTCAAGCCTGGTCTGTGTTCTTATACTTCGGAGTTCTGAGAGAGCCTCTTGGGGAAGCTTGCAGGTGTAAGAATGGACGTAGATAGACTTGGGATTTTGTTTGACTGTTTGTTGTAGATTAACGCACAAATATCAACGAGCCATGTGAACGTACGTCATCGCTTTGTACTTCTAGGGTAAGGGAAGCCAGTTAATCATTACTTAGCTTCTATGACATATTGAATGTCAGTGGGCTGCAGTGGAGACGGGCGGGGTTATGAGGGTTTTAAAAATAAATAAATAAATAAATAAATAAAGAAATCAATAAAATCAAATAAATAAACAAATCCAAGAAGAGGGAAAAGGAAAATTTGGGCGCCACGCTGTTGTAATTTAAACTTAAATTAATAAAAGAAACAAAAAAAAATTAATTGCTTACGGCAACAGCGAACCGTATGTCTATGTGAATTGGCTGTGCTGCTATCTCTTACAGGTTGAAATTGAGACGTACTTATACACTCCTTTATTAAAACCAAAAATTTCAAGTATAATTCAACAGCAATTCTCAGCTACATGTACATCAAAAATAGATACTTTGTCCAGGCCCTGGAACAAATTTATATAAGTACGCCGGAAACAAAACGATACAATGACTTCCAACTTAAAATAATAATAAATTAAAATAAAATAATAATAACTTAAATAATTCTCTTTACCCAACAAAAAAATGACTTCCAAATTCAAAATAAATCTCTTTACAAAAAAAAAATAATTCTCATTCTGTATTATAAAACATTAAAAAACTATTATGAAGTTAAAGTGAACGGAAATAATATATATATAATTACTGTAAGTAATATAAGTAAGATACAACTAAATAAGTAATTTAATGTAGTTCATTTTTAAGTAACTAAATTTTTAAGTAATTTTCTTTTTAAGTAATTTGATTTTCAAAATATACGTAATTTACAACTGCCCTCAGTCTGTATTAAGGGTACCAAATGGGGAAAACACTTTTCCTCTTCGCTGCACTTTAGTGCGGTAGCCGCCGAGTGATTGTTTCTTTTTTTTTTTTAATAGTTATATGTATAAGAAACTACAATACATACAGGTTCCCGTCGAGGTTCTGCCTGTGACCGGGTGGGTCCTTTTTCTTTTTTCCTCCAACTGTCGAAATCCACCTCCTTCGTGGTACTCGGGGCGTCCTCTTGAGCCAGACGACCCGACGAGTTGACAGGGATCAGGAGTTCGGTGCTGTGCACTCAAAATCCGGCAATGCCGTTTAGAAAAAGCAGTCACAAAAAAAATTCACCTTCACACAGTGAGCGACGGCTACCTACTCACCTACTAACGCACGTGCGAAGTATATGCTATACTATAATACAATAGTACAGTAGTTTATGCTATTGTGATACAAAGTACATTCCAGTACTTCTATTAACCCTGGCCCTAGATACAGCACAGCCGTACAATAAATTTCAAGGCCAATACACGAATAAAATTACGAGTAATTTGAAAATTAATAAATTTACATCTTATTTTATGTAACTGTCATACGACGGCGTATATGTCAGAGTTCTTTTTTAGACCATGCAGGTTCATGTAGTAGATCATTTCTTTACTATTTTACTACAATTTCTTATTAAAATAATGCTTCGTGAAGCCACACCGGAAATAATGTAAGAAATTCAAGCTTCTCTAAATAAAGTACAATATTAACAGAAAACTTTTATAATATACTTATCAAACTTTGTTGTAACTTCTAAAAAAGTTTTAAGCTTGAAAATTATTTAATACTTGTTAAGTTCTTTGCCAACGAATCTCAGTTTAACAAACTAGAAACTTTAAAAACATAATCGTTGAACTGGGGCATTGTTTGAAAGGTCTGGGTGACCCTGGAAGCCTTCACACTAGTTCCAGGATTTCTCTGCGCCTGCAAAATAAATAGCAAAATTTGGGCAAGAAAATGGTGATGAATAAACCTAACCTAACCTAACCTAACCTAACCTAACCTAACCAAAGGTTATATATATAAATTTAATAGTTTCTAACGTCTTAGGAAAAGCAGTTTGCTTTGGTTTTAGTGTGTCAGTTTGTCTAACTCTCTGCCAATATATTTCTCTGACTATTGTTCAATATATTTAATTCTGCAAAATTTTTACTTGAAAACGACCTATCAAAATTCGCACGTTTAAAATCTGTTGCATACAAAATTAGATCAGTTGCATTCCTTAATTTCTAAGATTACCAAATTTGAAGATTACTTCTGATATTTCCAGATTACAGTTTGAACTTTCCCAGTGATTGTTCTTACACTGACCAATCACAAAATACTAAATTTTCTGCTTTTAACAATTATAATTTTCATAATTTTGTTTAGACTAGCAAAACTTTCCTCTATATCTATATATAAATATACAGATCTGGAAATGATTATAAAACCATGTTCATTGGGATTTTGAAGTTTTATAGAAGTGTAAACACCTAGTTGTAAGTGTTCTTATTTGGATCAGAGATAGCCTGCTTCTTCTTGTAGTCATCGACCGGTTTCGGGCGTTCGCCCATCATCAGCATATTTTTTGTCAAACAGTTGTGATAACATAGACTTGCAAAGAGCAAATTTAGTTGATACACTTTTTTCTTATTTGGTGTTGTGAGGGGGATCTAGTTTTTCCTTTTTTGGTGAAAACCATGTAACAAAAAGGAATTGCACAACATCATTAACTACGAATGTTTAAATAAAAGCTCCTAATTTATGTTGAATCGATCCCCCTTTCTTTTAGTTTTTGACGACTTTTGTCAATGTGACACTTTATTTAATAAATTTTTCAATTTTCCGCAATTTTTTGCTAACGACATCGTCAGGCTGCGGTACATTATCAACTAAGCATATGAAGATCTATCACTTTTATTTGGAAACTTTTACCCAAGAATGATTATGGCAAGGATTACGGGAGGATTCTGGCAAGCTGGGAGTGCCACTTTAAATATGTTTCCCAACCGTAATAAAGGCAACTAAACGTCATCAATACTCTTGTACCACGCACGCAGTGTGAGGTGGCCCTTTGTAGAGCTATTTCCTTCATGGACGAGTACATTTCTTTTGCTCTAGACAAGTCTTCATCTTTGTAAACTCCTCTTTCGCCCTGTCCTACCATTTTAATCTCGATATGCCTTTTTCCCATTTGCTTTCAACTATTACCTAAAAAGAGCAATGCCAGTGCGGCTTTAGGTTCCGCACGAGGTATATCTTAGCCTAATCTGCTCTATTACTTCTATGGCAGGCTTTATTTCGAGATTAGACCGGATTTTCTCGTTTCGGAATTTATCTCTTCTGTGTTTTTACCATCTGTTGCTGTCAAATTGAAGGATTGGGGAGAACAATTGTAATTGTTATTGTTGATTGCTTGCAATTTCTGATTGGGAAATTCCTCAACCATAAAAACATTTTTTCATCTTCAATTTTTGCTGATTGAAAATCGATTTTCTAGAAATGTAGATATGTAAGGAAGTGATGTTGCAAATTCGAAGCCATTAAGTCCATCTTTGCCTCTACTGCTTGTATGTAAACAAAGAAATATAGGAAGATACAAAAAACCAAGATATCTGAACAAATGGTAGTCCATTTTCTCCTATCTAAAACATTAGAGAAGGTAAAAAAAGTAGTTAACTAACCGGCCCCTGGAACAAATGTTAACGTTGTTTAATATCATGCATTAGTTCAAATTTAGCGGCTATAAAACTGTGCAGGACACTCAGCGGATACAAGTTTAATACTGATAATAAATAAATGAATGAACGTGAAGAGATAAATAATAAACAATAATAGGAGAAGTGAGGGATGAGCGAGAGGGAATTAGTAGTGCCCCACTTAGTCCCCCCATCTATTGTTTACAATGTTATAATGCTATCTACCATCCTAGGGGGATGCGGATATCTCACAGTTCTGAACTAAACTATAAAAATGTGCGCAAAATGGTGAGTTGTAATTCTCCAGGTGTTTTCATTACCACTAGGTTTTATTTATTTTTATTATTTTATTGCTATTTATAAGCTATAAACTAGTCCCAGTTTACTATACTATAAACTTTAGTATCAAGCTAAAATGTTGCCACAAGAACTACTATACTATACTTAGGTTTCTCGACTATCTTATCATTTTGATCTATTTACTATTAAGACTTTATGCTGAGAAAATTGATCATTCGTTCTAGATCTTAGACCAAAAGAGGTTTCCCACCTGTGCCAAAAGAATATTATTATTCTCATCAGCGAGGTTAAAAACAAATCATTCATTTGTTCAGGATTTTGCAGAAAACTCTTCCAACTGTAGTCCTTATAAAGCTATCTTTACTGTAGTGGCCTAGGAACCTCAACCCTATCTTAAATTCATTACCATCAGTAAACTTAGCTTGATCTTCCAAATACGAGTGACAGGAAATGCTCGTTTTAGGATTAATATAAAAAGGTGATGCATACATTGTTAACTCTCAAAATCTTTGCACAATATGTAATAAACATGAGCCCGTCGATATCGCAAATTACTTTTTTTGAGTGCCCCATTTTTTCATCTATCCCTAAGACTCCCTTGGTTTGATGCTTACTTTTCTTCAGAATCTTCTATTGAAGCCAATTAATTGGATTATCTAATAATCGTAAAGAATGTTGGAAAAAAAAATTATTTGTATATACAGCCGGGGTTATTTCAAGATGCCTGATGAATGCAGCCATCAAGCGTGCACAGTAGAGCACAAGAATCGTCGAAAGGGAGGGGCCAGGCCAGACGCAGGCAAAAAGGTTTAATAGTCACTCATCCCAAGTTATGATACAATTATTCTAACAAGGACAAGTCATAGGATGACTTTTCACTGATACTGTAAACTTGAAATGCATATGCTTGCATGGGCCTGAAACGGATAGCCTGTGCAGGTTTTGCCAGGAAGAAGAGGAAACAGCACTGCAATTACTGTGCTCAGTATGAGGGCTGAGAGTTCGCCTCTTCGGGAAGGAAAAACTGACGCCTTCAAGCTTTACCCAGTAGTCTCTCTCCAGATTTCTGAGTCTAATTAAACAGACAGGACTGAAGAGTGTGGTCTAATTGTGGGTGTCACAGGGTTAGCGGCACCCTAGGATTGATAGTCAGCCTCACAAAATCTATTTAATGGATCAATTTAAGATCCTTTATTTTAAACGAGAAAGAGCAATAGTTCACACCGGAAATACACGTTTCGAGGTTCTTTGAATCCAAAAAAGTGGTTTTTAGAAAATGGTCCGTTGATGGGCAGTGTTATCTGTAGCGAGAAAACACTGTCCGGAGGCCGGCAGTGCACTGAGAAGGCTCCGGGTGCAATGGCCTTAAATTAAAAAAAAACTACACGTCCCTTTTACCATAAAGAATACCCAGAGCCTAATTCACTTAATGAAAGACACAGTAATAACAACCCTCATCAAGAGATTCCCCTTGATATATTTAACATGTACACTTTAAACACTTTAAAACAGAAATTAAAAGAACGGAGTACACAACAATACATAGATCAACTGACAACCATAACCGAAACGAGAGTAAAACAAAACTACTTTAGTTTCAATAACAATTTCTATCTCGCTACAGACGGATTAGGAATGGGACACCCGACATCTGCAATTCTATCTGAAATTTTCGTGCAACACTTAGAAGACATTTTCGTTCCACATTGAAAAGAACATTTCAACATAACATTTCTTGCACGTTACGTAGATGAATCAATACTTATGCTACGACACGACATTGACATTGATACATTCTTAAAACTATTTAAACAACCTCCACCCCAATATAAAATTCACACAGCATCCCACTCAACACAAACCAGCAGCCCTCAGACACCTAACTAACAGGCTAAAAACTATACCACTCACAGCGACCAACTACAAACAAGAACTCAACACCATATACACCATAACCACAAAAAACGGATACCAGCTAGCTTTGTCAACAAATTATTAAGAAAAAACAGACTAAACCGCAACCAAGACGAAAACCCCACAACACCCAACATATTCGCCACTTTCACTTACATAGGGAACGAGGTTTACAAACTGACAAAACTTTTTCAAAAAACCAGGCTTCAGTACAGCATTTAGAAGAAACAATAAACTTGTAAACAAAATATGCACACATACAGAAACAACCAGCCTGTATGACAAAAGTGGTATATACAAACTCTCTTGCCCCTAATGTAATTGCACGTACGTATGCCAGACCGGAAGACGCCTCAAAGAAAGGTTTAAAGAACACCTAGCTCTTACAAATACAACAAAACCGACTCCACTTATGCTAACCACCTTATAAAGAACAACCACGAACTGCAAAGTATAGAAAAAAACAATGGTCCTATTACACCAAGGCACAAAAGGAAAATGAGTGGATATTCTGGAAAGAATAGACATATACAAACACAAGGCTATCCAAAAAAACATAATGAATGACCAATAAACTATAACTCAGACACTCATTAAGATCATTCCTCACATCTGACTTAATATATTATAAACATACCACTAACTAGTATAAAAGTCAGATCTATATATATATATATATATATATATATATATAAGTACATAATACAGACACAGTTATATATATATATAAAGTATAAGTTCACACACACAAATATGCATGATGCATCTCTTATTAAATTCTAGCCTGTGGAAACTAATGCGTTTTTACTGAACAGTTTTCGGTTTTCTCGATAAAACCACGGCGAATTCCTTTACATTTAGTATACTAATTATGAATATCACTTTTGTTAAAATTGTTTACCTGAGAAATTCATTTAAAAAAGTTTGGGCGGAGAAGGGGAGGGATGCCCCCCGACACAGGCATTTTATAAATTTAGATTTCCCCAGATAAAATTGAAGACAAATAAACATTTAGCAAAAATTATGTTTGAAAAAATATATCAATCAATATTGAATATATCAATTACAATTTCATCAACAGCAGTAAGAGAAAATCGTATGAGTGTTTCACGCCAGATTTTTTACTTCCTCTAACTGCTTTTAAAGGAAGTACTGATTGTTATCGTGCAAGTTTTCGATATCGAGTTTTCACCGGAAATATGCGTTTTGAGAATCCCTGAGTCCACTTCTAGGAAATGGTTTTTAGAAAATGCTCAGTGTGTGTGTGGGTGGGTGGGGGTATGTGTTTATATATATATATATATAGCATAGCTCAAAAACAAAAACTCAGAAAGTTCAAAATTGATATTCCGTGTGTTTGTCATCATGGGATCCAGGGGCGGGTGTTGGTATAGTGGTTATGAGCATGGGCTTGTAAGTGGGAGGACCCCAGTTCGAGTCCAGCGTGTAACTGCTAAATTTTATATTTGATTAAAAAATGTTAATAGAAAGTAGGCGCTTCCGCCCCCGTCCACGACACTTAATTTGGTAGTTGGACGTTAAGCCTGCCTGAAAAAATAGGCATTACTTTACTTTACTTTCATCATGGGATCCGACAGGAACTTACCTGTCAAAATTCCTCAACCAGAAGTTCCATCGGAATGGTTTCAATTTTTCCGATTTTCTCGAAAATGGCTCCACAATTTTCTTTAAAATGGTTTTATTAACAATGAGCTGCAACAAATTTTTGTACAAAGATCTACAACATTTATTTGAAACATTTCTCTGGAAAAATTCATTTAAGGGAGCTTTGGGGGAAGGGAAGATTATGTTTTCCTTTAAAGAAATAGTTGTATCAGCTAAATAATATTAACTAGAATTAAATATGGTACCAAAATTTCGAGTTTGAAGATAGTCAGTTACCGGAAGCGCTTTTTTACTGAACAGTTTTTTTCCTTTTTCACCATAAAACCACCGATAGATTTCTTTAAATTTGTTATACTTAGAGACTTTGTTAAAATAGAGACTTTTTCCCCTAGAAAGTCCATTTCAAGAAGTTCCTGCTTTCTCCTCACCAACAAGTGATTTTATTAAATTTAGATATTCCCCCATTGATATAATATTGAATACGAACAAATATTTAGTCAGAATTATTAGCTTGGAGAAAATTTGTCACTTATAATTGTGTAAACTGCCGCAGTAAGAGAAAGTCGGCTGAGTGTTTCACACTAGATTTTTTTTTTTATTTCTTTTTGTTAATGGGAACTAGTTTAGGTATGTAAAAAAGATTGAAACACATTTGAAGCATAGAAAACAAGATTAAGGCAACAACTTTGTTTACGTGAAATAAGCATATTTATATGCAGCTGAGATGAGAGAAATTCTTGAATGAAGAGGTGACTCACCCTGGAAGTATGGTGGAGTAGCCATGACAACGTTCTTCAGCAGAGCGATAAAGAGAGAAAGAGAATGAGAGAATATGTAATTGTCAGGTTGTCGGCAGACTAAATTGTATGAAAGCTGGAAGGAGGTTTTGAAAATGTGGAGTGAAATTCTTCTGAGAATATACAACCTTAGCGGTAAACGACAAAACACCAAGCAGAGCTTCTTACTGCTCTTTCTCTTGGTGTCTTCAAGAAAGCTCGCTCTCACTTGTCCCACTTTGCCCAGTTTTTCCCCGGGGCTAAATCTCGTCTTGCTTTTTCCTAGCCAATCTCTTCCATCAGTTTATATATATGTGTATATGTATATATATATATGCAGGTATGTGTAAGAGTGGGAGAGAGGACATCAGATCCTTTGATCTGTGTTCCGAAGGCCGCCATGGCCGTCTCTTCTTACCATCCCCGACCATCAGCATTATATACTGACAAGGTGGGGGCGAAAAAGCACAGCCTCTTGTATAATATTGTAGTCTTCTACTTCTTCTTCTTTATCTACTTCACACCGTTGCCAGGCATGTTGCCTACGTTAACACTATCCTATTTCCGTTTGTACTGCTGCTGGCTGCTAGTACTGCTACTAACGTCATCATCTCTTGCCCAATTTAACCGGTACAAGTAAGTTGTACAAAAGGGGTGAATGGGTGGTTGTACGGATATATTCAGCCGGTCCAAACTACTCTCATAACCTGACCAAAACATAACCCTTACTTACACAAAGCCCATTCCCACTACACAGATACAAATACAACTTCAAACTTGGCCCATATATATTTATTAAGGAGGGGAAAGGACTTAACTGGTAAAATTTTCTCCTGCTGCTCCCTTACTATAAAGCCTTACAAGTGTTTTGCTCTTAATATTACTACACTTCCTTTAAAGCGGAACGCAGCGTCATTGTCATGCCCTCCCTCCTCTATCCTCCCTTCTCCATCTATTCTCTTATTTCTCTTTCTACTTTTTTACTCCACAATGCTGCCAACCTCATTATCATATTATTTTTTAGTTGCTGTTTTATCAGGCGTTTCCCTCCCGTTACCAGCCTTCCCTAACTTAGAATCCTTAAATCTCCTTTCTTTTTACTTTCTCTGTGTACTTTCTATGGCGCCTGGTGCCTCAGTGTTCTCTCGATAATACTATCCACCATCGGACAGTGAACTGTAGAAGCTCCTAGAGCAAGAAAGTCTAAGGGGAGCTAGACATGAATCCGGGAGCTCCGCATTCAAGACCAGTACGCTACCACTGAGCTAGTCTAAGACATTAACATTCAAATGTGTTTGTTCAATATTATTGGCCCTCTGTACAATGTAATCATCCTCTCCCTGGCCCGGTTGGGAGGTTGCCACTTGTCCCCCCACCACCTCTATATTTCAGTTAGGACATGTCAGCAAAATTTGAAATTTAAAGAAAATTTGTTATTTCATATAAAACGATATTACAGAGGAGTAAGTGAAAGTAGAAAACACCAGATTTTCTTCGACGGATGATTTTTCTGGCTGACCACATTCATCACGTTGATCACTTTCATCATGAGATTCCTAAAGAAAGGATTAGCTCACTTCGCCCTTGGGGGAAAATTGAGTTTAGAGTATTACCAGTGAGTGTTATTCAATCTGAGTTTTATTTTGTTTTATGTGAGCGGTCAAACAGTGAAGCATTTTGACGAGTAATTTGGCTTAAAGAGGCGGCTGACTTGCACCCAGAAAAGGAAAGCATTGTAATAGAACAGACCACCACAGAATTTGATTGTGTGCAGAACAGTAATTAAAGTCCTTTACCAACAAGATGGAAGAGAAGTAACTGTACTGGGGTTGCTACTTATTCTAGAGTCACTACTACCTCTCTGGCTAAAACATCAACCTCTCCCAGGTAATATGATGATATTTGAAGAGAAGTAACCATGGTTGGAGGAGGAGGAACTGCTGTTAGTGCCACTTTAAGGGCTTTCACCACTTACCGCAATCAAAAGCACCACCTTCAAAAGCTTGATTACAAGGACAATGCTATTACTGGATACAGAAAGGACAGTGTACACAGCATTGTCTCTCTTTGTCTCCAATAAGTATCTATATTACTTAGACCAAATGATGGTCTAGGTATGACCCTAGCTTGTTTGATAGTAGACATTAGTGAACAACATGTGGAAAATGATCATTAGAGGAGTCGCAGAATTTTTAAGCACACTTTGTTTTGAATAATAATAAATTTTATATTTAAACAATTTACTTTTAATAATAAAAAATGTGGTGTAAAACAATCACATGACTTTTACTGAACACACTACAACCTAATTGACAACACTACACACAAACCACACTACAACCTAATTGACAACACTACACACAAACCACACTACAACCTAATTGACAACACTACACACAAACCACTCTACAACCTAATTGACAACACTACACACAAACCACACTACAACTTAATTGACAACACTACACACAAACCACACTACAACCTAATTGACAACACTACACACAAACCACACTACAACCTAATTGACAACACTACACACAAACCACACTACAACCTAATTGACAACACTACACACAAACCACACTACAACCTAATTGACAACACTACACACAAACCACACTACAACCTAATTGACAACACTACACACAAACCACACTACAACCTAATTGACAACACTACACACAAACCACACTACAACTTAATTGACAACACTACACACAAACCACACTACAACCTAATTGACAACACTACACACAAACCACACTACCAACCTAATTGCAACACTACACACAAACCACTCCTACAAAACCTAATTGACAACACTACCCACAAACACACTACAACCTAATTGACAACCGACACACAACCACACTACAACCTAATTGACAACACTACACCCAACCTACACTACAAACCTAATTGAAACAACACTACCACAAACCAACACGCTGTACAACCTAATTGACACACACACCACCACCACACTACAACTTACTTGACAACACTACACACAAACCACACTAACGAATTGACAACACTACACACCAACCCACACACAACCTATGGACAACACTACACACAAACCACAACTACAACTTAATTGACAACACTACACACAAACCACACTACAACCTAATTGACAACACTACACACAAACCACACTACAACCTAATTGACAACACTACACACAAACCACACTACAACCTAATTGACAACACTACACACAAACCATACTACAACCTAATTGACAAATTAGGTTGTAACTCTCTTCGTTGTTACAAGGATGGTTCCATAATGGAGGTTAGGTCTGGAGCTGCTGTATATTTTGAGACAGGTGATCACTTGGCAGTGTCTATTGGGGAATGGACCGGTTTTTTTCCATGCTAAGTTTTATGCTATACTTTGTTATAATTTGTATGAGCGGGTACGTAACACTAATTTGAAAGATGTTTACATCTGTTCGGATAGTGAAGCTGCGTTGAAGACGCTGAATTCATGTGTCTTCCCTTCCAAGTTGGTCCTAGAGGGTCTCAGAATACTGGAAGAGCTTTCTTTCATCAAGGTTGTACTCTAGTCTGATTATCAGGTCATATGGGAATCTTGAGGAATGAGACAGAAGATGTTTTGCCATATGTCTGTCACGCTTTCAGTCATGGACAGTTTCACAGCATTCATCCCTATGGATGAGTTGAGTGGTGGTCGGCAGTCTAAGATGCTGCTCATTGGGGGTCCGGACTGTGAGATGTTACTGTGTCTTTCAAGGGACTGTGAAATGTTACTGTGTCTTTCAAGGGCCTTTTTCAGATATCTGGTTGGATCCCTTATTGGGCATTGTAGTTTAAAGAGACACCTCTTCGGAATGGGTTCATGCCGGACCCTTTTGAAGATTTTGTGAGACAGAAACCATCTTATGACAGAATCTTATGAATCTTATGACAGAATATCTGATTAAGAGCTTAGGCTATTTCGCTTTAAGGTTATGATCTGATTTGTTCGGATTGCTGTGATTTTTACACTGTGTTTCTGTTCAAGAGCCGGTTTGTTATTGTTTTTCTTTGGAGTAGTATATGGGTCTAATGGAGCTTTGGGTAGCGTAGGTCTTGGTCCCTCCCCACAGTCGAATACTAATGCCCCAATATTTCATAGTCCTGAGAAGCCTTTCATTTTACTTTCTCTTACTCCTGGTAAAAAGGCAAACTTTTGAAATTGCCTTTTCACTGGGGATACATGTTTTTCAGATCCCTTAAGTATGGAAAAAGTGTGTTTAGCAAATTATCTGCTTATATGAATAAAATATCTCAAAAACAAAAATTGAGCTTAAAATTCGCTTGGTACACCGTTTAGGGAGCACCACCGCATCTCTCACGAAGGATACGGGCAAAATCCCTCTATCACAAGTGCGAATTTACTGAGTTTTTTCTTCAGTTTTTCAAGTTTTCTCAAAAAAGGCTCCAACCATTTTTTTTAAACTTTGCAACTTCGTTGGTTCCGGCGTTGTAATAGTCGTTTCAGTTAACCGGAAGTTCGACTTTACAGAATAGGTTTCTAAGTTTTCTCGAAAGCACTATAACGACTTCCTTTAAAGTTGGAATGCTAATGCACAGATATAATAAATCTATCACTTTTATTTGAAATATTTTTCCGATAAAATTGATTATTCTGCGGAATTTTGGACGTTAAATTTCAAATATAGAGTTGGTTGAATGTTATTAGTGCTCTCTTTTGGTCTACAATATAATCATTTTTACTATCTGCCTCGGTTGGTACTTGCCCCCCCTTCTACCGACTCTATCTTCATGTTAGAACAAAGGAGTAGGTATATTAAAGTTCAACGAAAATTTGTCACTTTCTGTGTGATTGTATTCACAGTAATAAGAGAAAGCCGTGTGATTGTTTCACACCAGATTTTTCGTATTAGTTACATATTTATTATTTATTAGGATCTTTCGTTTTATTTGAACATTTTTCCGGGAAAATTGATTTTTGAGGGTTGCTGGGGCGATCTGCAATGTTAGCAATTTAGGGCTTAACTCTAAACTGCCATTTCAGCATTGACAGGACTTGATAGAAGAGCTGTCTGCTCGTCTCGAGAATATTGTAGTCAAATTCAGATAGCAACTGCGTTCATAGGCCGGTTATAATGTACAGTTCGCTAACCATCTATATGTAAATTTATTAAATTCCAAGAATGAAGTAAATGCTATAGAAATAATAAGAGAGAGTCAAGTTCGTATTTCATATCAGGTAATTTTAATTTCATAATCCTTACATAATTATATTAAGAATGGTGTAGAAACCAATAAAGGGATCGCGTCAAATTTCCATTTAAAAAAAGATGGCCGCAAGTGTTGCGCAAGACTGATATAGATTAACATTGGCTCTATCTCCAGGCCATCAATATATTCTTTAATTGAATAAGCTGATGACGTAATAACAAGGAAAAAACTCTTTTCATCGATTAAACACAGTTTATTTTGTCTTTTCTTTTTTTTTTATTGGTCGTGAAATAGGCATAAAAGCCGATGATACAAAGGATCTCTATAGTAGGATAACTGAGACAGCATCAGTTTACTGTAAGATAATTAGCACTCAGCAACAACATGCTGAATGAATAGTGAATCATCAATGAATGCCCAATTACCTTTACAATAGTGAGCTTAATATATTCTATAGCCTATCGATATGTCCTCCTTTCTGTCTTTTCAAGAAAACATGTGTAAAATGAAAATAATACCACAAATAGTTTACGAATTGATTGGGTATTTCCACCAATTATTATTGATTTCATTTCTTCCTTAATATTTATTGAATGAACAATCATTATCTCAAAAATAATCACAATTTCAATGAATTATTAAAACAGAATAACGATCTAGATAATAATAGAGTGAATAGCCTTCAAAACAAAATATCCCCCACTACCTCCCAAAAAAATTTGGTGGTATTTGTACCACCCTATTAACTATACATTATACTTCATATAATATATTACCACCCTGAAGTATATAATGAAGTTATATATATATTATTCTTCAGTATATATATATATTCTTCAATATAATATATTTTTATATATTGAATATTAGCATCTGTAAAAGTACTGGAACAAATTGGTATACTTTGGTTGTTGTTTTTTTTCATCCTAGGGAAAAATGTTTCAAATAAAAAATCATATGACCAATGACAAATAATAAACATGTAAAGTTTAAAGGAAATCATTGAAGTCGTTTCCGAGTTTTTCGTGAAAAACTGAAAATAAGAACCAATTTATATTTCCGGTAAGCGGATTTCGATGGAAAACTTAGTGTACAATGGGACAGTGGTACCTAATGGGAATATAAGTTCGAGCTTATTAAGTTTTTTAGTTTTTGAGATATTTTATGAACATACATATATCTCCTTGGGGGCCTGGAGTGTTTGGTCCAAGGACCAGACTTTCGGAATGTGACAACTTTCCCAGCATCTTCCATGTTGTCTCTGTTCAACGTCCCCAGAAAATATAGGAATCAGGGCATTGTAAGATGATAGCCAAGTCGCCATTAAAGCTCTGAATCCATATGTCATCAGTTCAAAAATGGTATGTGAATGCTTCGGTAAACTCAATGACTTGAGTAGGAACTATAAAGAGTTACTCTATCTTAGATGTGAGGGCATGTTGACGTAGAAGGAAATGAGATGGCCGACACCCTGACAAGGAAAGGCCTGTATCCCTTTTCTTTGAGGCTGGAAACATTTTTTGGGATAACCGACCAGCCACTCCTGGTAGAGCTCACAAATGCGGAGGAAGTGAAGATGGCGCAGCTTTGGAAAATCCTCACCGGTCTGAAGCAGGCTGAGGAAGTCTGAGCCAAATCTGGCTTATGGCGCCTAAGCTTGGTCATCAATAAGACAATAAGACTGAAGAACAACTCTTATGTGCAAAAATGACGAATAAACAGGCATGATAGCTTCAAACCAGGTGAAGTCAACGTTAATGTCAATGATATCTTGTTCCAAGTCCACAGAAGAAATTCCAAAAAGCGATGGTCACAGTTTCCATAAAATGGATCAGCTATCACACTCACACTGTGGAAAGTTACCTAAACTCCCAGTGCAGCCGAGTCATTATCCTCCTTAGCCCATTCTTTCTCCTCCAAAAAAAAAAGAAAGTATTTGTGAGCATAACGGTCCCCAGTAGTGAGTGAACGGTTTGTGTTGTGGCTCTTTTAATGGTCTCAGTACCTATTCAGTTCTTGCTACTGGCCAGTAAATTTCCTTTCTATATTCCTATAAACAGAATGAAATTGGATAAGGAAATGAAAAAAGTTAAGGAATTACTTATAACAACAAAATCCACAATCTAGTTACTCGCTACCTAGGCCAGACTAGGGTGGGAGATTCCATATATATATGTATATTGTAATATGATTGTATTGGGGGGGTAAATTAACTTAGATATCTTATGTTAATTAATTATTATAATTTGTTTGTGGATCTTCTCAAAAGGGATCTCGTGAGGTCAGTGTTTATGCAGAAGTTGGAGAGGATGAAAAAACAACTAAGTATATAGATTCAAAATATATAATTAAAATAACCAATAGATGTCAAAAATAAATAAATACAATATTGTGATATAACAACATATTAAGTGTCTTATCATTTAGGAGAAATTGCTTTTTATAAACTTACATATTTTACATATTTACTGACTTGAAGAAGGTTGGGTTTCTTAGGGCCTTCCACCACTAACTAATGTACATGGCTTTTTCTAATCACAGATTTCACTCCTTTTGCGGTACAAAATTTTGAACTGACTCCCTTCCCTAAAAGGGCCCACCTTATATATTCTACCTCCACCCCGGAGAAAGTGAGAAGAGCGAAATTCCCTTTGTCCTAAATAAATGTAGTGATAGAGGTATCTCTGACTCAACTAACTGTTTCTTTTGTGCCTTTCAACCTTCAAAAAACCCAAATTTATAAATATTTAGGAAAAATTACCTACTTTACAATCATAAAATATTGTACAAGAATATATTTTGATACAATTTATATTTATTAATTCTACCGAAGATGTACATATTACAATATACATATGTGTGTGTGTGTGTGTATAGAGCTAGCCCTACAAGAGAACAGTTTTACAACAGTTTACGACCAGTTAACAACCAGTCAGCAACCTTCTACTACCTTCTCTTCTGTCTCTCGCTACCCTACTTCTATTGTAAAGTCCTTGCAGTTTATGTTTTCTTTCATTACACAGTGTCCAACATAATATATTCCAGTTGATTTCTCTAAGACCCATTCTCTCTCCTTCTTACATCCGTTATAGAAGCTTGTGATACCCAATGTGAAGAAATGCTTTATTCTTTGAGAATTCAGTAAAAAAAATCCTTGGAGGAATATTTGCAGATTTATAGATCTCTCGAAGGAAATGAGCATGGTAGTAGGAAAGAATAGTCGTGAAGACCACAGCACCGTACACTTAATGGGCTCTTGCTACCTACTAGACGAAAGTAAGCTGGTACAAAGTCCCAGGTCCTGTAGGTGGTTTAATGAGTTACAATATTACATGAAATCCAAACATCACTATCAGTAATTAGGATATGTAACTCCATGCATCTGAAATGTTGTTGGGTAGATATGTTACTGTAGTAATGAGCGGTTTTGTAACAGGCTTGCGAGTTGTATATGTCTATGAGAAGTGACAAGTATTAAGAAATAAGTAAGCAGATACCACTAGATTAAAATAAATATATTAATTCTAAATGAAGTTAGTAACTTTACCAAAATCACAAAAATAGGCTAATAATAAATATGGAATCAATTCTATAGCCAGCTTAAATGTTTAACACATAACTTACACTGAAGGGACAAAATGTTCTGTTTGAAAATCGAATTTAGACTGTCTGTAAGGAGACTGGTGAAAGAATCTTCTCTTGGTAAAACCTGCCTTTATCGAAGGAGTGAAGACAATAGTCCTGACTGCCCTGACAATAGTCCTGACTGCTCTGACAATAGTCCTGACTGCTCTGACAATAGTCCTGACTGCTCTGACCTATCTTTTCTCTTTGCAGCCAATTTACCGTTCTCCTTTTAAAACTGAATTTATTTAAGTTAAAATTCACTAAAATATTTTTCCAAAATTATTTCAATTTTTCCCATTTCCACCCTCCCTACCACCACTACACGTCCTATCTATCTCATTCCACCCTCCCTACCACCACTATACGTCCTATCTATCTCATTCCACCCTCCCTACCACCACTACACGTCCTATCTATCTCATTCCACCCTCCCTACCACCACTACACGTCCTGTCTATCTCATTCCACCCTCCCTACCACCACTACACGTCCTGTCTATCTCATTCCAAAGATTATTTTTCGAATCGGGAATTTCACTTTCAAACAATCTTTTCAATTACTAAAATGGTATCACCTCTCTATAAAATGTTCGAGCATGTACATATATATATATATATGTGTGTGTTTGCGTGCGTGTGTGGTGTAAGTATGAAGTACCAGTTGACAGAATACATGAGCTCTCCATTACAATAATTGGACTCCAATATTCAACCGACTGCCGAGCTGGATATCTCCAGTTATCTAATAATATATATTGAAGTTTACTTTTTATTCTATATTTTTATCACAAATATAAGATATACATATTCCATTAAAAATAAATATGTAAATTGACTTTTTCTAGTTTTATATTTAATTTAAATTGCAAACAAAATTGTCCAGTTTTTAGAAAACAAATATTATCGCAATTATTAATTTAATTGCAAAACCATGCTCGAAATATCATGCTCATTTTGGCTAGAAATATTGTATACTCTAATTAACCATGATAATATTTTACTATTATTCTACATAGTTATATTTCTGTTAATTAAATAATATAAAATAAAATGTAAGTAAATTTAATTGGAAATGAAAAGAATAACATTTGAATGGAACGTTGTAATGACCATTTTTATTTGTGAAGTCATATATGTTCCAGATCAGTTAAAAAAAACTGTTGCTTTTTCGTTGTAATTAAATTGAAACGAATACTATCAATAAAAATAATGAATATTATTTAGGGGTTAACTTTTAACATGTATTTCCTTGCTGGACCCATATGACCCACATCTTAAAAGTGTCAAAAAAACAAGAAAATTATTTTAAACAAAAAAACGTGTGGAACATGAAGAGTAAATTAAACGTTGAGTTGGGCTGCCCTACTTATTAAATAGAAATGGTGGAATCATGCCTGCCAGCTTTAGTTGCGATTTGTCTGGCTGTGACTGCATTGGCACATGGCAGCCCCTATAATCCTACAATCCTTAATTAATAATAATAATTTAAACCTGGCTCACAGGTCTTCCAGAATGCCCTTAAAAATCAATTGATCTGCAAAAATTGTTTCAAATAAAATAAAAAAAATCTGGTATGAAACACTCACACCACTTTCTCCCCACTCCTTTTAATACAATTATATATAAAATGACAAATTTTACGTATTCGTCTTGACATAAATATACAGGTAGTGGGGGATAAGTACCAACCCACTAGTCTTGGCAGGTAGCGAAGTGATGATTATATTATGGCCCAGTAGGGCGCTCTAAAACCACTGTCAAAACTATATAGAAAAGCATCAGAGACATTTTCCGTGATAGCCTGCTTTTTTTAGTGGTCATCGACCGGTTTCGGGCGTTCGCTCTGTGCAAGTCTGTGTTATCAACTGTGTGACGGACGCATCCTGAAGATGGGCGAACGGCCGAAACCGGTCGATGACCACAAAATGAAGCAGGCTACCACGGAAAAGGTCTCTGATGCTTTCCAGCTATGAGGATTTATCACCACAACTATATATAAAGTTCGAAATTAACGCCACAAATTCCCCAGAACCACGTAAAAGCAATTTTTTCAGAAAAATCTTAAAAATAAAAGCGCTATGTTTCTATCTATGCAGCAAGCATTTCAAGTTTCAAGAAAATCGTTGCAACTGTTTCAAGAAAATTCCAAAGAAAATCAGACCTATTCTATAAAGACGCACATCCAGTTAACCAATTTTCTTCGATTATAGAATTCCATCAATGCTTCCAAAGTGTACGTACTAATATTATATAGGAGGCAAAACTATATATTATCCCGAAGGCAGAACGCATGACTGTTCCCCCAGAACCCCCGAAAAATAAATTTTCCCAGGAAAATGTTTAAAATAAACGTGATTGGTGATCACGTGTGAACACAGTGTAGCAAGTTTAAAGAAAACCGTTGGAGTAGAAAATTACGAAAAACTAAAGAAAAACATTTCAGTAAATTAGCATTTCCGGGTTGATGGATTTTGGTATCTGGTGCGGTGGCAGTGCCTAAAAGGAATACCAGGTTTCAGCTTCCTGCGACTTTTCGTTTTTGAGATATTCTGTTCACACACTCACGCATATATATATATATATATATATAAAATAGAGCATTCGCTAAAAACATTGTTTATATAAGAGGATTATATAAAGCATTTGAAGTGCCAGCGGCTATATGCGTTGAAATCAATGGTATGCAGTACTTTTTCCATATGTCTCAAATATTATACAGTAGTTCATCACTTTTATTCGCTTGGTGTACCATTGCAAATAAATAAATAAAGAGAGGAAAAAAAATAAATGTAGATAAATATGTTATAATTTTGATTTACTTAAATAATTATAGAAAATGATGCATCTTAACAAAATTTAGATTTCTCTTGATTCCTCCTCAAGAGGAGGTAACGTGCTTCTGGCAGATCTTTCAAAATGATATATTACACGAAGAACCATATTAATCCATATTCCGAAACCAGTTTTAAACGATGTAAAATAATATTTATATACCATGGTAACAGTTCTATGCTGAATATTGTAGGGAATAATAAATAATTAATCACCTGGGTTAATTATTTTACAGGGCGGATAGAATAAATAATTATATATAAACATTCAGCTAGTTAAAAATGTAAATATTTAATTGTTTATTTCCCCCAAAAATATATTTAATGGATTACTGTTTTCAGACAATTTGTCCACTTTTTTCTTTTTTAATTAACAAATTTAATTGGACTAGTCCAATTGTTCCAATATGACGTCTTTCTTTATCACCTCCACACAGCATTTGATATCATTTCTCTTTTCGATAAATACATTTATGTGGATAGTCCTGTATAAAGGCAAGGTCATTTCCTCGAAGTAATTCGCCGGCAGATATCGTTGACGGGTATTTGTTAAATAACGGTAATAATAAGCTGCAATGCAGCACCAGGTCATTAATATAAGATATTACAGAATGCACATAATTAAGGCTCCTACTGTGACCAATAATAGTTGCCGAAGGTGACAACAAAAACGTGGAAGTGTAAACTACGTGATTGTGGAATATCTTACTCTTACCCCAATGAATACACCATCGGCATCGGATCTTGTTTCAAAAGGTATCGATCAGCAATTGGCTTTTAATTGTTGATTTATAATTGGTAAACTGGATACATTCTGTAACTACAAAGCAGCACATATATATATATATATATATATGTGTGTGTGTGTGTGTGTGTGTGTGTGTGAGAGAATGTGTGAGGATCAAAACTGCCGCTTATACTATGATCGGTCAGTGTACAAGAATATATAGACATCTTTTTTATGTGCCAAGTGGAACTTTACTTAATTTAACGTACACCTGCTAAATTTCATATTCGTTGAAAAAACGTTAATAATGAAGTTGCGCTTTCGCCCCGATTTATCCAATTTGGTAGTTGGACGTTAAGCCTTCCTGAAAAAAATAGGCATTACTTTACTAAGTTTACTTTAAATGTTACAAATCGTGCACATTTAATAGTATTTATAAACTTTATGAAAATAATTGCAATATTTTTATTCATGAAGTGTCTCTTCTCCAGCTTCCAACATCGTAACAATATATTTCTTGTATGAGTCTATCTGGTGCTGCTTCATAGTTCCCACGGTCATAGAAATGTGGTTGTTTGTCAATATTGGCGATATTGTACCATAACAAGAACAAGAGTTAGAATTGATTATCTTAAAACGGTGTATTACGCCATAGTGGACTGTTTTCAATAGGCGATTCAAGTCTGTTTATTGTTTCTGGGAAAAAATGCCCTCGTCAAAACCCCTGTATCTAATGATGACCTACTTTGTTATCATTCCTCCTAAGAATTTTCATACAGCAGTCATGGAAATATGCTCATAGGAATAACAATTTTCATATCTTCCCTGTTTGAAGTCAGCTTAACCAATTCATCAGCTTTTTCTTATCTTTCAATGCCACAATGAGCGTTCACCCATGCGACATATATTTGAAAGTTAAAGAGCTGCCAACTGGCCCCATCAGTGAGCTATAGAATAGTTGGGTTGTTTGTTGAATCCATAGCTGTGCGGCTGTCTGTGTTATTTAGGTTATTGTGTTAGCATCCATCATTTTCAGTTATTATTATTTAAATAAATGTAAAAGGTTTGGTGCTAATCAAAACATATAACCTCATCATTACATTTGTAACTGGCTAATAGATTTTAAACCAACTAGATGCCTATTTAAGATAGAGTATTGTATCTGATTGGTTAAATAACTGGGTTGGTGCAATCTGATTGGCTGTTGAGTGAATATGTGAAATTTTGCAGCCTAAAACTTTTAAGAAATCAGGTAAAAATACAAATATTTAAAACTAGTTTATGATACTATTGCAGTTGTAAAATTTAATATTACCAAATTTTTCTTTATAAACAAATTCCAATACGTTACAAGTTATGTATGTATAAAATTAAAGGGGGGAAGCCCGAAGGACTTTGGGTAGTTTCGCTGTTGTTAAATTATTATTTTCGAGTCAGAATAACATGAATAAATAATAATAATAATTATTATTATTTATAATTATTATTATTATGGTTATTATAAAAGTGTATCTCAGTTAAAAAATTTCTCACACTATAACATGTCTGTGTGTATAAATGAAGGGGTGAGAGAGTACTTTTAACATAAAAAACTACGAGTTCATCCCCACTGTTCTCATACAGAGTACCAAACGACTGCTATAGAAGTTATGATATAATGGAAAAAGTTGTTTATATGTATAATGAGAGTTATGTATGAACTGCTTGCTCTGCGGTTGGTTATAAGGAGGCAGGTTATTCTGATAGTAACGCTAGTGTTAGTGGGGGGGTAGACTAGTAATGTGAGGTGGGGAGAGAGATAGCTAGACAGATAGTGGACTCACTCACTTACTCTTTCACTCGGTCACTCGCTGTGCGAAAAGAACTTTAGATTCATGTTTGAATTATCTCCGGCTACTTGTTTAATTAGTATACACAAAAATGAAATAATAAATCTCCATCTTGCCTTCCAGCGCTAATTATGTTGTTGGTCTTTATTTTTCGCTAATCTCTCTGTCTGTCTGAAGTTGGTAGGAGTTATAAACTGGAGGGCGCTCTTTTTTCTAACTTAAAAGTGGGGAGGGGAGAGTTTAAATATCTGAAAACGTTAGAATTATTTTATTTAAAAAAAAATTACTCCAGAAAACAACAGCCTGATAATGTCCGCTAGAAAACAACAGCCTGATAATGTCCGCTAGAAAACAACAGCCTGATAATGTCCGCTAGAAAACAACAGCCTGATAATGTCCGCTAGAAAACACCTTAATCCTGCATTTTTTGACCATATTATGTTTTGACCACTTGCAAAGTTATAAAAAGCTTAATTACTTACTTCCATGTTTAACAAGTAGCTCTAAAGCTATCAGTTAAGTACAAGCACTATTTGGGGGGGGGGGGGCATTCAAAAATTATAGTCTGTGGCAACAATTTTCCAATTTCTTTCATTCCCTACATCTGGGCAATTATGTTGTATTGTATTGTTTGTTCCTGCAGCAGGAAGTAGATTATTCTTCAAGGATCTTGGCATCCATCAGAGCACAGTTCGTCGAACAATCGAATTAACATTCGAGATGACATTTATCATTCAAATAACAAAAATTGAATTATTATAATTATTTATAAAGACCTCGCTAACAGTATCCGTAAGTCGGAATTTCACTTCTATGGCTTTTCTCAATTGTTATATCATATTTTCCAGCAAAATACCAATTCCTAGATCTTTAGAGGAAGTGACTAGAAACCCAAACACTCCTAAGGGCAGTAAGATAACTATCTATAGCTCTAAAGCTCCTTTGCTTGGCTATGTTTTTACCATCTAAGTAAAATTGTTAAGGCTGTGCGGGCCGAGTGAATGTTTGGCCTGTAGCATGCAGTGCTGAATGTTTGGTCGGTAGCATGCAATGCTGAATGTTTGGCTGTGTAGCATGCTGTTGATGCGTACAACAACTTTCTCTATAGGCCATAGTTTTGTATCTATGTATGTATAGTTCGCATAGTTAGGCTGCGAACTGCATATGGATGTCACTTTGAAGAAGTGGCTCAGTTCCCGTTTCTGTACAGAGTGTATAGAAGTCTCCAGCCATCTTCTTGATTTTCTTGGGTTTCCTATTTTGATGTAGTCCATTCTTAGGAAAAAAAAAGAGAATATTTTCTTTTCTGTAGTTTCCTCTGAAAGTGCATTATGTGATCAACAAACTTTCTGTAACATTTAATAACGTCGTCTATTTGTCTGCAGGCCTTATTACTTTCTCATACTGATTTTTACATTCTCTTACTCTTAGTAAGTATTGTACATATTAGTAAGTATTGCGATCGTGCCCGATTTACGACATTGAGTATTAATCGGAAATACATGATTTGAGGTCACCTGAATGCATACGAAAAAATGTTTAGCGAGAAGTCTGTATGTGTTAATGGCTGGGTGTTAACAGAATATCTCAAAAACAAAAAAGTCATAGGGGAAGCTCAAACTTGGTATTCCGTTTAGGTACTATCACCACATCAGACTCGAAGATTTTGGGCTAAATTCATTAACCGGAAGTGAATTTTTTTTTTCAGTTTTTCGTGATTTTCTCGGAGCTCCAACGATTTTCTTTAAACTTGGAATGGTTGCTGCATAGAATCGTATCACTTATTTAAAACCTTTTTCTGATGAAAGCGGTTTTGGGGTATTGTCAGTTTAAATTTACATTCCAACAAGCTTTGTTGGTTTTGATATAGAGCGCTCAAATATAAGGCCGTTCAGAGGATATCCAGCTAAACGAACAACATCAATCGCCAGCGCAGCCTAGTACTTTTTTACTGGATCGTGCGATATTGAATGGCTGAATAGCCAAAGTCATGCTGTAGGGGGGGGAAGAAGGCGCTCAGAGGTATAAAGTAAATTCCCCATCAAAATGTTCATGGCCATCCCAAAAAGCATTATGACGTTGCGATTTTAAAGAAAATTTCTTGAGTAAATTCTATTATTAGAGTAAGAGAAAGTCGTGTGAGTGTTTCATACCAGATTTTTGTATTCTTCAGATTTTGCTGTTTTCATTACTCTTGTCATCGTACCACACAAGTATCAGTTATCACGTTTATTTGAAACATATTCTCCCAGGTAGATTATGGTATTTGGCGGCGGTTCTAGGGAATCTTTTGCACTAGATTTAATTCTAATGTGAGCCAATTGATTCGAATTAGTGACACTATCTGGTAATCTTTGTCACATTCATATGAACCAACTAGTAAGTGTACGGTTCCCTATCACTTCACTTATATCAATGCAAGTCGTATTATTTTTGTACCATTCCAATCATAATTGAAAATATTGTCCCCTTACAATATTGTCCCATCAAAGATGGGATCTACAGTGAGTTTTGGACAAATGATGGAAATTCTATTTTGGGTCAACAGATACTTGATAAAAGTGGTTTAACTAACATTTTCATTAAAAAAAAAAATAATATTTATTTTAATATTTTTTCTCGACG
Source organism: Triatoma infestans (assembly GCA_011037195.1). NCBI lineage: Eukaryota > Metazoa > Arthropoda > Insecta > Hemiptera > Reduviidae > Triatoma > Triatoma infestans. Next base: position 172,977 of record JAAEAF010014427.1, on the reverse strand, counting down.
CTTGTACTTTGCATATATATATATATATATATATACACTGAGATGAGGAATAGCAATTCATGCCGTCAATAACTGCACCAGCATCTCTTTTCTGGACCATTTTACTTACCGTCTATATATCTACACATACAGATTCACACACAAAAAACGCATACATTTCTTTCTCCCTTACATATACGTACACTTGATAGCAGTAGTTAGAGAAGAGCCATCGCTTCACACAGTACGCCCATCCAGTGTGAAGCGCAATTTTCACATCAATGCCTAATGGGTGTTAGCATAGAACCTGGTTGGCGCTTCTTCCCAGTAATGGTATTACCCGGACCAGAGCCGTCTATGTACATATACAGGCCTTTCATAGTGTACTCTAAACCTCACACTCACTTCTGTATAACCACAGAGAAGGAAGTGCCGCCAAGGGTTGGTAGGAAGAAGAAAGAAGAGGCTCTCACAGTATGGTGTTACTCTACTCTGCCAACTTTAATGCTTACTCCGACAACCACCACCGCTTTTCCTTCACCATTACGTACACACTTCCGGTATTGCTAAACAGGTCCATCTCTTCGGAAAGTACTATTCACACGTCTATTCATATGCGAATTAAAAAAAAAGAAGAAGAAGAAGATCAGTAGAAAAGGAGAAAAAATGAGCGGCAACACTTTTCAGTAATGGGAAGACCGGAAGGAAGTACAATAAAAAAAAAAATAGATACTGGAACAATTAAGTTAGATAGCTTTTTTTTCTTCTCCAGCTGGAGCTGTTTCTATATATAAAACATAAAGGTAACAGTAACCTTAGGCGGGAACGGAACTAGTCCCTTGGGTTCACTTGTGAATGTTATAATCGCTTTAGCTGACCATAGCAGCAATTCTACTTCCTGTTTTGAATTGCTAAGTAAGATTTTGCTAATTGAGGAGATTTGAATTTTTTTTTTCTTTGTAAATAATGTAACACCGCACTTTTTATCCCACTTTTTATGTTTTGTATTTCCAAAACCTAAAAAAAAATAAAAATAACCAGAAAACAGTCAAAATAATAAAATAAAATAAAAAATTAAAAAATCTGATGTGAAACACTCACACAACTTTCCTGACTAACTTTCTTCAAACTTGGAATGTTTACTAAACATTTAATTGGGGCTTAGCTTTGAATATGTCTCCATAGATAGCGTCCTAATGCTCAACTCCTTAGCACAATTAATAACGGCTGTTTAAATTTATTCCCCCCTCCCCCACAGGTCGCCTAAAACCCCTAAAGAAACGATATTCCGGACAGATATTTCAAGTAAAAGCTACAGATTTTATACAGGGAGCATTCCAAGATTAAAGAAAATCGTTAAAGCTGCAAGTAGCAGCAAGTATTGCGATCGTGCCACATTTTCAAAATTGAGTTTTCCCCGGGAATACAGGTGTTGAGGTCCCCTGAATATGACAAAAATGTTTTTAGCTAATGGTCTGTACGTGAGTGTGTGTGTGTGTTTCAACAAAATATCTAAGAAAGGAAAGTCGCAGGAAGCTGAAACATGGTATTCCATTCAGGCACTACTTCTGCATCAGATACGAAGATTTCTGGCAAAATCCATCCGGAAGTGCGAATTTCCTGAGCGGTTTTTCATGATTTTTTTGTTTTAAACTTGGAGCTGGCTGCTGTAGAAAGATGTCACTTTTGTGTGGAACATATTTCTGAACAAATTGTTTTTAGGTGGGTCTGAGGAATCTGAGACGTTAATATTCAAATTTGTTTGTTCCTTACTGACTCTTACAATGATTCTCCACCAGTCTGTCTGTTGGGTAGTTGGCACTTACTGCCCCCCCCACCACCACCACCAGTATACTTATTTAGGGCATATTAGCAAAATTTGTCATTTTATAATATACGAGTATGACTGCAATGAGAGGAAGTTGTGTGAGTGTTTTACACCAGATTTTTTTTAGAAAATTCCAAAAGTTCAAAAGCTTTATGTTGTACAGTAGCACTTGCAGATTAGCTAAACCTTGGAATACTCCCAATGAATATATTATTCCTCAATACTGTAGAGGTTGTTAAGACTGTACATGAGACATTCAAGTGACATTTTAGACGCTAGCAGCTCCCTAAAACCAAGGTTACTGGAAAAATTTTATAGAAAAAAATATATTTTTATGTGGGCAGTTGGAATATCGTTGGTGCTGATGCGGAAAGTTGTAAAACAAGAGATTCATTCTGTAATTCTGTAATGTCCATTCAGGCATTTCCGGATTTTGCCGAAACTTTAGTACCTAGAGGAAATATCCAATATGAACTTCCCAATTATTAGTTTTTGAGACATTTTATACACACACACACACACACACACACACACAAATATAAACATACATTTACACATTGGCTAAAAACTTTGTTTCCCACACTGTGGAGACCTCAATATATTGTATTTCTGGTGGAAACTCAATTTCGTAAATTTGAGATGACCGCAACACTTCAATAGTTTCTACAATAGTAAGCAACAGTAAGCTCTAGTAAGCAACAGTAAGCTCTAGTAAGCAACAGTAACAATTTTTCATAAACTTAATTGCCGCAATCTTTCGACCGTTGAACTGCAAGAATTATATATGTATGGTATGATGGTGGGAGGGCATTGTTCCACATAAAGTCAACCACTAATTCTCAACCATTTTTAGTATAGTAACAGATCTTTCAACGACCACCTCAGGCTGGCTAATGGCATATACAGACAGAATCAACGGACTATCAGTTCGAAGAACCTGTGTGATCCTTGGTCTTCATTTTTTCCCCTCGGGCTCCAGTTTTGTATAATAGCAACTCATCTTTCGTTCGTACATGCAAGTATGTGCGCACATGCAATAGTATGTACAAGATATATTTAATGTATTTCATCGTGAAGTGGCATTAGAAGCTCTTTTATCCCTGTGAACACATTCACATCTTCAGGAGTGAAGATTCACAACTTCTACTACATTTCCAGCAAAATGACAACATCCACACAAAGAGAAATATATAGTAAGAAGAGCCACTAATCTATGTTGCGGTCCTAGAAGTTTTGTGCCCTTAGGGCACAATGAACCTTTCAAGCTACTAAATGTTCATTGCTGTGAACGAGCATCAGCATAGAAAAAATTCGAAAATCCTGCTTTTCTTTGAAACCGATTGTTCCAACCAAAATTAGAGTAACACTTGAAAGCAGTTTTATAAAATCCATTCCCTAAAAGAGATAGATAGATAAAAGAGATAAGAGAATATTCATCTTTCTTTCCAATTGCTGCGCAGCTGCTTCGCCTACTACCTTAAATTGGGCATTCGCTTTCTCTAGGCCTTGTAATCTTAGTACAGTTTTCTTACTAAACCTGGTTTTTTTCTTCCCAGGAAGTTTACAGCCAGTAAAACTTTGGATCTTTCAGGTAGAGCTTTAGATCTAAAGATTTGTAGTTTTCAGACCATGCACTTGCTTAATATTCAAACATATCCAACATAGGTATTGGGATCTGAAAATGAAATAACTATTTCAGATCTGAAGATAATTTTAATATCTTGTTTCCTGGTACCCTCAAAAATTACTGTATAATCTCTACCCAGGGTATTGCAGATCTCTTGAGAATTTAAGCATAATGAAGTTTGTTTCTAGGCATCAGTTAAGGTTCTTAAATGAGCGTTACAGCTCTAAACTAATTGATATTAAGTAAGGATTTATGCCCTCCGCTATTAATTGTTGAGACTTACTTGTTTTGTCCTTTAATTAGTTCACGAGGCTGGCCGTTGGAGTTGACAGTCGTAGTTCAAGATTATCTGGAAGTGAAGTAAGCCTAAACTTTAACTGGTAGGTTTAGGTGTAAAAGGATTATCATAGAAATTTTAGAAGTAAGTGAATGGAATATTGAGATGTTGGTTTATGACAGGGATGTCTTATCCGCGGCCTGTGGGTCTCAGGATAGATTATGAATGTGGATAGACCATATCGCTTTTTAGCAGCACCGACATTGTGAGCAACAGTTTTGAGAGAAAGAGCAAACTAGGAATAAAATTGGAATCAAAATATCTGATGAGCACTTTCGAGAACTCACTGAGAATTGTTACTATTTCGATTGAATCAGTTATTGCTGCATTACTTTCTCAAGTACAATGTCAAATATCACACTAGTTTATATTGCCTACTATTTTTTTACTTTTACAAAAAAATGTTTTGGAAGACGATGAAGTAAATATGCTGAAGGAAGACTTGGATATGTAAATATGCTACATTAGTAAATATACTGCTACAAGTATCAGAGCATATTGTAATCAAACATAAACATCTATGTTAAATGACAATCGTTCGTCTGACCACTGTGACACCGGATAGCACGAAAATTCAATGGCTCGTTCTCTGCTCATCACCTTAGTGTCTGCCCATCATCGTTAGTGTTTGTATTTTAAACAAGACCCAAGACAATTTCATAACCAAGACCCAAGACCTGGACAGAAACCTACAAGATAGATATGCGGGCTTTAGGACATGGTTAGTTAAAAAAACTGGAGCAATCTGGTGGTGGAAGACTTTTGATTCGTTTGTGATTGTTATTCCATCTCTGTTTATTTTTATCCAGTTAAAAGTCAATTTATTTATTTTATTAGAATAAAGTTTATAATTAAATTAATATGGATGTCCATGTAGGAAAGAATATGAGTCATATGCGCATGCGTGAATTATTGGAATAAATTAAAGAGATTGGGTAAAATTGGAATATAAGTACGCCAGAGGAATGATATAATTGAATGATGGCCAGAGGAAGAGATCTTCCAGAAAGGGTTTTTAAGGAGTCTGCTGCCCAGTATTGAGTGTCTTGGAGTTTGAAGTGTTAACCTGGGGGGGGGGGGGGGGGATCTAGTGACCGGTTGACCTAATGCATTTTGAAGTTCGTGTGTGTTCCCCCCCCCCCAGTGTATATCAGTGTTTATAGTACTAGTCTTAGGCCGACTTAATTAATTAGATTTGTAGTTCATTGTGGCACCAGTAGGCAGGGCACTCTGTATCTCTATCTAGAGTCGCTGGAGGTTAGCGATATACAGACAGGTGTCATCAGTCTTACTTAAGTTTGACCAAAACGTTGCTTTAACTCTCTCTTTCTCTTTTACTATATCTCTCTCTATAGATGCGCTCCTGGTTCACTCCAGCACAGATACACTAGTTACTCTTAAATATATTCTACCCGCTCACTCTGCTAATCCTTCTTATTCGTTGTATTACATACACATACACACACACACACACACACACACACACACAAACCAGAGATAAACATATAAAAACATACACACATTTTACATTCAGTTAAAACTGTAATAATTGAAGTTCAGATAAAATTTCAGCATTCTTTCAGTTGGTCACTTATATTTAGAAAACTAGTTGATCTTTAATTCCAAATATTCCAGATCATCTGGAGTTTTTTCAGATGATGTCTTAAAACATTTTTTACATTTTCAAATAAATAATAACTAACTATACGCATACACCTAGCTAATAAATGGACAGAAAGAATGATTAGAAGATAACAGGCCTATACGTATAATGAGATCATCAACTGGTGATATGGTGACCTTACACCTATTATCCGATGGAAATCATACATTCTTTTAAAGTGGACTATGTCTAAGTATTCTTTTATTATTTGATCAAGTGTGGTCATAAAACGGTGGCCGGGTCGTAGCCTTAGAATCGGTCCAGCTTCATTGCTTCTAGGTTTCGGTGATAACGTGTTTTATGGAATGCAAATTATCCGCTTATGGTTCCCGAGTCTAATAAGGAGGTTTATATGATATCATTAAAATTATTAAGATGGGCTGGCTTAGATTGGCAGGACAAGTCTTACAATGAACGCCTGCGAAATACCAAAGAATGTTTTGGAGGAGAGTAGTGCGATGGATTGATGTGAGGGATGATACAAGAGCTGTTCTTGGCCTTGCAAACTTGAAAGCTGCCTCATTTCCCAAGACTGAAAAGTAGGTTGTAACGCCAATAAGTCTCATCTCCTTGGCGCTACAACCCATAGCTGGTCTTGGCCTACTCAGGAATATCGCGCTAACTCTCCCGGTCTCTGGCAGTAGAAGGAAAATTCTGGATACCCACGAGTCCAGCAACGCTGTTTACGCCATCTTCCCATCTCAGCCTCGGCCTTCCGACATTTCTTCTCCCTTCAGGCTTAGAATTGAACACTATCACATTTTCGTACTCTCTTAAGGGCATAACTATCCGTCATAGTCTGGATAAGCGAATATTCTTTATGACATCTAGTTCTTTGTACAATTCTCACTGCTCATAGCTATGGCGTATTGCTCTCTGTGCGCCTTCCCTGACTGGACCGTATATCCTTCTTAATAATCTGTAGCGCCATTAAATAATAATAATAATAGGTGTGAATGTATAATTATTGGAATCACTAATAAGGAAGAAGGTGTTATTAGTGATGCCCATTAGGTCAGCACCGCTAGGGCTGCTATCAGAAATAGAACTCAAGGGCCCGTTCCTACCATCAATAAAAACGGATCTTTTTTTTTTTTGAGCACTATACAGTCAGATACCAGCTGCTAAACCTTATCTTCCAACCATTTCTTCAAGTTAAACATTATATCTACTCTTTATGCAAATGTAAATTTCTATTTTCTAGGGCGCTGTTCAGTCTTCAGAGCAAAGCCAGGTTTTATTATTTGGCTAAAGGCAAATTAAAAGAGCTGGAAATGTTAAATTTATTAAATGAATTTGATTGGCTGTACAGCTAGTTTGAAAGAATGTCAAGGCTACAGAAGAATTTTAATTAACAAATTTAATTACGAATAGTAATATATATTGTTTTCATTATTCTTTGATGTTTATTTCACAAAATTTAATTGTTATTCCTTTTCTCCTCTCTAAAATTTCTTTATTTTATTTGCATTTTTTTTATTTATTAATTACTAGTGGGATATTTATATATATTATTAACTCCCTTAGTTATATTATTCATTTAAGTTTCCTTTCTATGTAGGTATTCATTTGCATTGTCTCCCTTGGCCCTTGAATGGCTACTAAGCACCACTAGCCTCTCATGTTAATTTGAATGTGGTTTTTTTTTCTTAATTGAAATTATTATTTTTCTCTCTCTCTCTCTCTATCCCCACTCTCACTTGTTCACTCTTTCATTGTCCAAATTGCCAAATATATTTGCAAGCTCGCAGTAGGGAGATGTAAACCGACCGCTTCTTCAGGGTTTTGGTTTCCATTCAGTATACCCTCCTGATTACATAAACAACTAGTATACTGACCGCTTCTTTGCTTAAATATGGCTGTCGCCTTCTGTCATTCTCTCGCACTATCATTCTTATATTTGATGTGTATGTGTAACTATTTTAGCGCATCCTTAACCTCACTTTATTGTTCATATTTCTCCACTTTTACACCATTTCAACCAGGCTAAACAGAAATACAACAGAACTTGAAGGTTGCCTTGATTAGTAACAATAACACAGAAATCAATCTGAACTTAAGAGAGTTGAGGTCTCTAGAGCTCAAAAAGGGGATAAATAATTGCAACCACGAAATTCTTTGCAAATACTTTGAGCATCCTGGTATATATCTAATCCATATCTGGATCTAATTTGTTGGTTTGGATTTGCAATCTCCAGAATATCCATCTGATCCTCACAAAAACTCCATCTAATCCTCACAAAAACTTCTCCTGATCTTCACAAAAACGCCATCTTATCCTCACAAAAACTCCTCCTGATCTTCACAAAAACTCCACCTCACCCTCTTGAAAATTCCTTACAAATCCCCTTGAAAGATCCTCACAAATCTGATGTTTATAACTACATTGTCAACCCTTGAAATCCTGTTAAAGTGTTGTTAAATGATAACCCAAGAGAAAGTGCCCTGAGTATGACAGAGAGCACGCTAAGTGGACAACTAGTTTATTTATAACCAATGAAATTTTTGTATCATCAGTTTTGCTTACACTGTGTATGAGTAAACTTGGCATTTATTTATTATTCATAATTATTGCAGGTGGCAACGTATATTATTGAATAATTGGATAGCAATAAGGGTGTTAGGTTAGCTTCGCTCATTAAATTTGAAAAGTATCTCTATTAAGTTTGCTATTAGTACATACATGAATTCTTCCTGATCAAGAAGATATACTTAGGTTCGATTTACTCACGAGCTTTATCGATATTGATCCAAAATTGTGGGTAAAGGTGCTACTGTTACTACATACGAATATGGCACTATATGCGAGTGTCTGATAGGTACTTTGATGCACACCAATATGCGCCAATAGCTCACAGGTGATGTTCTTTCCTCACGATGTTGTACTCGGTAACAAACCGAAGGGAACCACCAAAACTAATATACCATTAGTTCCTCTTAGCAAAAGAAGGGAAGGACAAAACTGCTCAACTGGCCTCCTACAAGTATATTGTACAGGTGTTCTAGTTTGGCTGTCGTCTACATTCATTCTGTCGCTTTTCGCTCTTATTCTTCAACTAATTCCTCGTCCAATTCGTGTACTGATGTGGGAACATAAATAAATTATCTTGAAATGTTTGATATAAACAATAGTTTCAAACATATTGCACTTCCGGTTTACTAATTTTCTTGAAACTCGGAATTTTGGCCATCTATTTATTTCTAATTAATATTGTTTGGATGATACAATTGTATAAACAGCTATGATAGCACTTTAGAGAAAAAAATAACCCCACCCCTCCTCCAAAAGTGCTCTTAAATGAATTTTCCCAGAGAAAAGTTTTAAATAAAAGTTGTAGATCATTATGTGTTTAGTTTATACAGAAAGTTTCAAGAAAATCGTCGGAGCCATTTTTGAGAAAATCGCGAAAAAGTGAAAAAATCATTTAGTAAAGTGGTAATAATGTAAACGCACTTCCGGTTATCGATTTTTTTGAAACTCGGAATTTCAACAACATATTCAATTCTAATTAACATTATTTAGATGATAGATTTTTCTAACAAACTGAAATAGCACTTTATATGAAAACCCCACACCTCCCCTCTAAGTGCCTTTAAATAATTTTTCCTGAGAAAAGTTTCAAATAAAAGTTGTAGTTGTTAGTATGTGTAGTTGATACACAAAGTTTGAAGAAAATCGTCGGAGCCTTTTTGAGAAAAACGCAAAAAAGTAAAAAAACCAACTAGTAAAGTCGTACTTCCGGTTAAGGAATTTTGACAGATGACCCACTGTCGGATCCCATGGTGATACCTAAATGGAATATCAAGTTTCAACTTTCTAAGGTTTTTCGTTTTTGAGCTATGTTGTTCATATACACACAGACACACACACACATACACACACACACACACACAGACCATTTGCTAAAAACCACTTTTTTTGACTCAGGGGACCTCAAAACGGATATTTCCGGTGAAAACTGAACATCGAAAATTTGACACGATTACAATACTTTCTCTTACTAGGAGTAAGAGAAAGTAAAAGGAATATACCTTTTTTTTTAATTTAAGGCGCGTCAACATCTATGGTCGCTGGCGCCCAGAACCTTCTCAGTGCACTGCCGTCCTCCGGACAGTGTTCTCTCATTACAGACAACACTGTCCATCATCGGACAATGAGCTGTAGAGGCTCCTAGGAAAAAAAAATCTAAGGGCAGCACAGCTGGACTCGAACCCAGGTCCTCCACGGGGGAGTCCAGTGCGCCAACCACTATTCCTGTCCCTAAAAAAAACTTCCGTACCGCTTAGGCGGTACATATATTAAAAAAATGAATAGGATAATGTCATTTGAAATGGAGGTACTCCGCAGTATTTTGAATTATTTAAGGACAACATTTTAAAAATGAATTTAGCTAGATAATTTAAGGCGAAATCAATGACAGTGGTGGGATAAAATCGTTGATGAAGAGCCGGAGGCGCAGTTCTTTACTTATTTTATTTATTGGACCCCCTCCCCCCGTCATCCGTTTGGAAGATAGTTTACCAATAAATGTGGCTTTAGTCAAAGAAATAAGGCACTCCTGAATAAAGAGCAGCTTTGCTTGAATCCAATCGTAACTTATTGCTACTTCTTCATTTTGTTTGTTGTATTAATCAATACTTTGTCTCTCTCTCTCTCTCTACCTTTCTGCTGGTTCCAACTTAGATTGGCCCAAAGTTCAAGGTTACTACCTCCACTGATAGTCCATTGCAATTAGATAATGTTATTTCTATTGATGAATTTAGACATTCCGTTCTTGTTAATCCATCGAAATGCCGAAGTCAGAAGCCGATTTGGCGTGTTGACTCAAATTTAATAAAAAGTTCTTCTCTCCATTTCTTTCCCTTCTCCATCTTCTTTTTTTGGCGTTCCGTTGCTTGAAAAGTCTCACCTCTCCATTTATCCATATCTAACATTTCTGAATCGTTATGGAGTCTTGCTTTGTGGCGTCACCACCAATCTTTCTCTAGTATGGGTAACTAAGAATTATTTCGCCCTTCCTCCCCATCTGATTGGTGGAAATATTTGGAAATAAACAGTCCGAGTGGCTTTGGAAATTTGAAACTAATTGTAATAACTTTGGCGTAAATATATTTGGGTTGCTAAAAAGGAAGATGCAAATTGAACTCCACAAAGGCTCGGTATAGGGTGATAGAATGAAAAAAGTTAATTAGAATTATTCAAATAAAGTAGGGGATGCAATAGAGGATAAGAGGTGGTTTCTGGGGGACCTAAGATTTAATCACTAAATTGCACACCCAGTCTTCGGGGCTATATGGTAGCGCTGTCATGCGGTCTTCAATATAGACACATTCAGGAAACAGATCCCAAACCCAATATGTGTAATGTAAGGCTGACGTCATCTAGTAAAAATTATTTGTTTATAGAAAAATTCGTCATTTCAACTCCGCTAATTGTTTCATACCAATTTTTACTTTCTCTTACTAAAGAGGAAATATTATCATATCAAATTGTCGAAATTTTTTTTTCCCCGGAAATACATGTTTTGAGGCCTCCTAAGTTCGAAAAGGTACATAGTACGAATGTATCTATGTATGTGTGTGTTTTATAATTTTATCGGAAATGGCTCCAAAGATTTTCTTTAAATTTGGTATTTAATAAGCTAAGTTTCTATTTGAAACAATGTTCCTAGATAATTCATTCAGTGAGATGGTGGGACCGGTTATGGTTTCTTCTAAAGTTCATTTCAATGTATAATGTGATTCTATGTCTATTAACATGAATTTAATGTGAGACCTATATTCCTAGTTTGAAGAAAATCAGTTTACGGAAAGTACGACTTTTCGGATACACTTATATACATTTTCAGTTATATGTGAAACTTATAACCAGCTAAAACTCGCATTCATAAATGATACATTGCGGCAAAAGGAAGTGATGTGAGCGTTGTTACTTACTCTGAATGCCGTAGGTTGAAGTACCTTTTGTTTTTTGATTTTTTTTTTTTTTTTTTAATTTAAGGCACGTCAACATTTATGGTCATTGGCGCCCTGAACCTTTTCAGTGCATACCGGCCTCCGGACAGTGTTCTCTAGTTAAAAAAAAACCCTGTCCATCGCCGGACAGTGAGCTCTAAAGCTCATAGGAAGAAAAGATCTAAGGGCAGCAAGGCTGGATTCGGGCACGAAACCTACGCGTAGGAGTCCAGTACGCTCACCACTTAGCTACTTACGATCTTGTTAATTTTTCAATATTGTCTTTTCACCGGAAAAGACACCGTGTGTGTGTGTGTGTGTGTGTGTGTGTGCATATATATGTATCTATGTGTGGAAATGTGTGTGTGTGTGTGTGTGTGTGTATGTGTGTATATTTGTGTGTGTATGTGTGAATGTATATATATATATATGTGTGTGTGTGTGTGTGTGTGTGTGTGTGTGTGTGTGTGATTTGTGTTAAGTAAGTTAAGTCAAAAACAGAAAATCACAGGGAACTGAAACTTGGTAATTTGCAAATTATGGCAGCAAGAATTAAATTGCAAAATTCCTTTTCTATATATTATGTATAAAAAACACTTACATTATACAGTATCAAGCTTTCGAACTGGGAGCCAGGTCATTCTCAAGTTGACACAACTAGATTAAAAAAAAAATAATAATAAATATATATATATATAATACTCTTGGTATTTTGTTTAGATGATTTTTCACGGGACACGACAATCAGGTATTTGCGTAAAATCGCTGAAGCGGAAGTACCGCCTAATTGAATCGATTTTTCGGTTTTTTCGCTATTCTCGGAAATGTTTTGTTATAGTTGACCATTCATAAAAAGAGCTCCAGGTTTATTTGAAACATTAAAATTCATTTAATGAGGTTTCTAGGGGGATATAATGTCATTAGGCTTTCCTCTGAAGTACCATTTCAAAATATTGTACGATTCTTTCGTCTATATGATATTAATATGAATTTCAGATATGGCCAAAATGCTGAATTTGAAGAAAATCGGTTTTACCGGAAATACGACTATTTTTGCCTAGTTATATTTCGGATGCACATTTGTACATTTTCAGTTTTATGTGATATTTGTAATTATGTAATGACCATATAAATAATTGAATAAATCTAAACTATATAAACTGCAGCAAGAGAAAGTCGTGTGAGTGTTTCACGCCAGTTATTTTCATTTTCAAACTGGAATTTCAGCAATCATTATAATAAATAAATATAAAATAATAATTAACATTTATTAAATTGTAATAAACGAAATATAATAATGAAAATTATTAAAAAAAATATAATCCATATTATTGCCAGTTCATTCTATAAATGGAAGAGGAGTTTTTAATCTTGAAGTACTTTTGACTTCATATTCATTTCACCACTCTTACGTTTAATATAGAAAAGTGGTTGTAACCTACCCATATACTATACACTATACAGCTATATAACCTAACTTGACTCAATAGTAGTAATGGTACGGGGGGCGGGGATATGATGCTGAGGAACAGTAGTCGGTATCATCTCTTTGTAAACAACATAACGCCGTAACAGGAAAACACAGAATATATACAGGGGGTACTTTTCCCGCCACCAGGTTGCACTGCCACCAATATTACAAGACCAGCGGACCTAAATCACCTCCACCATCACTCGTCTAATAATAGACGTCACAGTGTTCTTCTGAAATTTAGTCATCTTTTTGGTAATAACTAAATAGAAAACTATTACACACGCCAACAACATCAGCGTTGTGGTAATTTTGTTGAAGTAGTCCGACAAATATAGTGATGTTTGCCAATATTTTAATTTAAAAATGTTTCTTATCATTTGAGGTTGTGAAAGATATTATTATTCTCCAATTAATAAAAATCTTTACTAGGAAATGGACCGGCCACTTCTTCAAGGACCTTCCAGAGTGGGAAATCCAAAGAATAGCTTACTCTACTAGATCGCAGTTGAATTCGCTTTATGTTTTCTTATGTACTTTATGTTCACCTTTATGTATTGAGCTTAATAAAAACAATTTTGGTAAATACATCTTCTTCCATTTCCTTTTTCTTATTCTCCTCTTTCTTCTCTTCTTTCTCCTCCTCTTCTTCCTTTTCATCTTTCTCTTCTACTGTTTCCTCTTCCACTCCCTCATCCACTTCCTCTTCTCCTCTTTCTCTACCACTTGCTCCTTCTCTTCTACTGTTTCCTCTTCCACTCCCTCATCCACTTCCTCTTCTCCTCTTTCTCTACCACTTGCTCCTTCTCTTCTACTTCCTCTTTCTTTCTTTACCTCTTGAACTGCTTCTATTCGGCTGAAGTATATTGATTGGTAGGGAGCAGACATGCGAACAATAATCGAGAAGTGATCTATGAATTATTGTCATTAATAAGCTCAATTCTACTTAACACTAATATAAGGACAGAGGGTACTCCATTAATTGTTTGCTGAGAACAAGAAGTAGCAAATTCAGGAAATTTTCAGCGCGTATTTCTGGCTGTACAGAAGTGACAAGTTTAACTCATTAAGAGACGATGTTAAACGTCCATGGTTTTCTTCTACCTTTTGCAGGTTTATACAATTACTCAACACACCCTTGTAAGTAGGTGATGATGGAGTGGTTAGAGGGCTAAGGAGGTTAAGGAAGGAGTTGGAGCTGAATGGAATGTACAGGGCTCTACTCTACTGCTTTAGTTTGGTAGAGGACCAAACGTGTGAAAGTAGTGAAGGAGTTTTTGTGTACCAGAGTAGTTACCTTGCTGTCTGCCAGTAGATTGGTGGCGTCGCCTCTAGTATAGAGTCTCTCCTGTTGAGAGGCCAACATAAGCTATATACCAACCACCTTTTCTAAGCCGCTTATCCAAGCACAAATCAACATGTACAGGAGTTAGTGTTCTGGATGAGGACGGAGGGAAACTCGGACCAATTTTGTTCTTATACACCCCTTATTTGACCAAAACTTCCTAGTATTCGCTCTATACCATATAATTTGTAGGGATGTGAGCGTGAATGTGTGTGTGTGTACTGTGTGTGTGTGTGTGTGTGTGTGTATGGTTGTGTTTGTGTGTGTTTATAGCCTTCTAACAGCACTATAAACCCCGTTTGGAAGGATTAAGGCAGCCTGGATAGCGGACGGTGGCTAGTTGGGTGGAAATTGGCTTGACAGATAGTTTTTGCTGGAAAGCAAAAACCTGCTTCTGGTGTCTAGGAGGTCTCCAAAGAAGAGAGAGAGAGACTGGGTGAGTGTATGAGTGAGACAGGCTGGGAGAGTGTTGAAGAGCACCAATGGCGTTTTGTAAGTAGGAGATGAGTTTGAGAAGAAAGAAAGGGTAGGCTGGATTCTAGGTCTTTCTCTTTCTCTCACTTGAGCAGGAAGCGGCCCAACAACAGTAAATCGGGAGGAGAGCGGTCGGGAATAGTGGAGGCAGACCTGACTTTCCTACCTTTATAAGCAAGGGTAGTGAAGAGCTAACCATAACTACCTGCACTGCCGGGTTAGCTCATCTGCATATCTATTAGAGAGAAGTTGAAGTTGTAAGGAGCATCTCCTACCAGCCTAAAATGAGATAGAAAAAGCAAGATTCTCTATCTAACTGTCTTTGTCCTACTGTCTCCCCCGTAATTCTTAGGTCCTCACACCACGAGGATAAGTTGTGGACAAGTTTTGCCGTCAAGCAATCCTCCACCAACTTCCTGTTTCACCAGCTTCTTCCTCACAAACCTTCCACTCCCCTCAACCAACTATTTTCACTTTTAACCGGATAAACGAGTTTTCCAAAAAAAGGTAGAGGAACGTCGTTTATGAAGAAAATTGTGGTGTCGGCCGGGCGTGAAACCAGAATAAATCTGTTTATGGTAAAGACCTTAAAACTCAAACTTCTCTCTCACACACACTTTCTGAAAATTGTCTACTTTTCAAATTTGCTCTTGAACGACAAACAAACGCTATAGTCGCTTGACTTCCCAAGGCTCTTTTATTAATTATTTCTTCCTCAACTGGTCATTAGTTAATGAAACTTTGGGCGTTTATAAAAACTTGATTAATTTTTACCAAGTCTTCAGTCTCAAGTGAGAGTACATTTTTGCTTTAGTAACTAATTCCCTAAAATGAATTCTTCAAAATCACAGTTCAAAAATATTTATCACAAAAAGTATTTCTTAGGACCTTTCAAAAAAGCCCTCTTGAAGAGTTCAGGCAAAAACCGCTATCCGCTAGTGAGTTTGTTCGTTTCTTTTACTACTGTAAAAAGACGTATTTAATTCAGAATATTCTCACTGGCTCTGTCTGCTATCTAGAAAACCACCATCTTTCTCGTTGCATCTTCAGCTGAGCCATCAGTGGTCACGTGCGTCCATAGATTTGAAGGATAAAACTCGTTCAGCGTTTCCAGGTCACACGCTTTTTGTTCATGCTCGGACGTTATTCCCGTGCGCAGAAGTTGAAACAATTGCAGTCTGGCACTGGCACATCTAGTGCTAACCTGTCAGTTACACTGTCAAGGAGCTCTTATCATAGGTTTAATCACCTAGATTATCTAGGTTTAACCATCGATTTTCTTTTTAAAAGAGACCTGGGCGGCTCTATTTGCTGACTCACAGCTGGAATCCAGTATTACCAATGTTTCCAGCTCAAGGTGGCTACTTGTCTATAAAAAATAATTAAACGTGTTATAAAAATTCGTAAATTTGAACAAAGATAATCAAATATAAATAGTAAATACAGTTATTAAAAGTTGTGTTTTCCAATACACTTTTTTCTTCCATATTTCTGGTTGATGAATTTGGACTGAAATCTTCACACGGTAGTTCCTGAACGGAATGTCAAGCTTGAGCTCCTAATTGAGTTTTCGATTTTGGATTTTAAATTGCTTTATTCGCACACACATACATACACACACACACACACACACACACACACACAAACGACATGTATTTCCGATGAAGAACTTCATTTTGGAAGAAAAAAAAGGAAGTACTAGAAATATTTCCGAGCATCTTTTTAGAAAGCATTTAAAAGTGGGTATATTCTCTTTGATATTGGTGGCTAAGTTCCTTTTAATACTGACATAACCTATGGCTTGATTGTATAAGATCGATATACATATATGCGTTATCGATAACGGAATGCATCATATCCCATGCGTATATCTAAAGCAATCCACTAAACATATCTAATGGGGCAGTATCTGGTACTATTGGCCAGTTAGTCAACAGATGTATGCAGACACACAGACATAACACATATACATATACTACTGAATACTGGACCCCTTCAAAGGGAAGTACTGTAATAGTATATATATATATCCGGGACTAGACTGTCTGCTGGAGAGGGAATACACACAGTATGAACGATCTTACTCTGCTCCAGTGAGGTCTCCATTATGCCTAGTTTAGTCTCTCACTCTCTCTTCTGGTGCGGTAGATGAATCGATTCGGTCAACCAGTATATCTGGTGGTCGACTTTCCTCTCTCTATCTCACGCTCTCTCTTGTTGTATGTTCAAACAACTTGGCCATATCCCACCAGCACGCCAGCATGCCACAGAGAGATACTCTCCGGCTAGTCACTCTTCTCTCCCTTAGACCATTCCCTTAGATCCCTCCCAGCTGTATGTAAGGAGAGATATCCTTCCGCCCACCATATAATTGCTTACATGTAAACATGAATGATGATGTAAATGTCTTTCTCGTATATATATTATTGACTTCAAATGTACTGCAACTACAGCGATCTTCAGATATGCTGCTTACAACCGTACATCCACTCCCATCAGATCATGTTTGTTTTATGTTTAAATACCGATAGTATATTATTAACCATAATATTATATAATATATACGTATATATGTAAATCGAGGCAATATATATCTATAAATGTTTTGCTGATCACAGAGTACGAAAAAAATGTTTTTAGCGAATGATCTTTGTGTGTGTGTGTGTGTGTGTGTGTGTGTGTGTGGATGTGAATAGAAAAATCGCAGAAGGTTCAAACTTGGTAGTCGGTTTTGGTTTTGACACGAAGGTTCGGCGCAAATTCCATTAACCGGAATTGCGAATTTACGGCGGAATGTTTTTCGCGTTTTCCCAAAATCGGTCCTCGATTTTTTTTTTTATAAAACTTTGTAATCGATTATCTAATATATAAATATCTCTCACTTTTATGTGAAACATTTTTCGGAAAAAAATCTATTTCTAAGTAGTTCTGGGGAATTTATGGCATTAAATTTCTATTATTATATGAGGGTTTGGTTAAATGTTATTGGCGCTTTCTTCTGGAGTGCAGTGTAAACACTTGATATCCTACTACCTATATATTTTATGTTTGGACAAATCAGTAAAATTTGAAGTTTTAAGAAAATATTTTAATCAATATCATTATTAAAAAGAAAATTATAGACATTTAAAATATAGATTTATTTCAAAATATATTTAAATGTGTTTAATATTATTTAATTTGAATAAAAACTGAAATTATGCTTTCTTTTTATTGAAAATTTCATGAAATTATTCAACTGTCTCATTGTCAGCACTTGATTGATGTATATGCTGCATTCTATCGGCGGGATAAGTTACTTCACAACCTCTCTACAATAAACCACCAAACTGGCATCAGGGAATTTACATTTCTGCCAACAGCGTATATAGATATAATAAGCTATTACTATTATACTATATATATATGCTATCGATATTAATAACAAAACTTCCGTTTGAAACACTCATTGTAACTTCTTCTCATTGTAATTATTACAATACTGAATATCTTAAGTTTCATCAAAAGTGGAAGTTTTAATAAAGCTATATATATCTATATATATGCTTTACACACATGAATAATGTCTCCTGGAATTTCCTAAACTGCGCACACAATTAGTCACGGTCTTTCCATCCGCTCTCCTAGATCTTGACACACTTGGTGATGACATACCACAAGTTAAACCACAGTGTTTACAATTTTAGAAAATATAATTTTGTAATTACATTTCTTATGTTGTTGTTTTTTTTTTGGCATTGGTTTTCACCATACAACCAGCTCTGCAGATGCAGGAGGTCTAATCTCACGATAACTTAACAATCTCCAAATCTCTATAATGGCTACATACAGTATAATTTAGATCAAGACTTCATAAATACTAGTTCCATGATATCTATATTGTTAGAGAATATAATTTCCTCATATTGAAAAGGAGCTTGCAAATATTTGTAAAGCTCTTTAAATAATCTATCCCTTTTGTGCAACTTTGATGGCTACTCCATTACTAATATATGTTTGAGCTCCTCAAACATATAGTAATCTCTCGCCTAACGGAGAGGGCCTCTGCTTAATTTTGTATGGTAAGCACCGCAAACTGCTTGGTTGGACTTCAGTCTAATTATTGTTGCCGCTACATGCTTGTTTATGGCTATCCCCTTAAACATGGAGATTTTGCGACATTATACAAGTACTCTTTCTAGAAGGCTCCCTTATCAGGACGGCTTTACTCTGGTTGTCACATATTTAAGTTGTGGCGCCTTATGAGTTTGACGTCCGTTGGAGCGAGTTTTATGATGATCATTTCCGCTGAATTGGCAGCCTCTTTAGCCAAGCCAAGAAACCAATTCGTTGTGCCCTATGCCAGATTGCCCTCTAAGTACGGTCATCATATTTTTTGAAAATCTGGACAAGTTGGTAACATTTTTCAGAAGTAGCATAAGTGCATAATCGTAACATAAGGCGTAAGCAAGTACAAACATATTGCAATATTTTACGGCCGTCCCACCAGTGCACGGAGTTTATTCAAATACTCTCAGTAATAGTAAAGTATAAATGTAACGATTTCAATATTTTTACTTACTGTACAAACTTTTTCCATTAGTCGGACATCCGTAACATTTTGGCCGTATTTTGGGATGCCGGGACGCTCCCTTAACGTCGGGGCAGTCGCGATTTTTTCGGGACCTAGTCACCGCACTACTAATTCACATAAAACTTTTCTTGCGCTTTCATTCTGATATTAGAATATCAAGAAGTGTCAATATTTCGAGGACATTGTGATTAGAAGGGGAAAGCGCTTTTGGAATTGGCTATGTTTATCAGCGAGCTTTTACCTACCATTGCTCAGATTTGTGACTGCGGTGAATCTCAGGAGGGAAAACCCGGGTCTGCACTCCTGTTCTAGAGCCGGTAATTGTTGTTCTTGTTTGGAGCAACTGTATGGGCCCATAGACTTTGGATAGCGTAGAGTTTGGCCCTCCCCTCTTTTGAATAATAATAACAATAGCCTTTCTTTTAACAAGAAAACACTGTCCGGAGGCCTGCACTAAGAGGCACTGAGAGGGCTCCGGGCGCCAATGACCAAAGATGTTGACTTAAATTAAAAAACAAAAAATTGCTCTTTCTGTGCATTTATTATGCGAAGTTTTAGGAAAATTTTTTGCTGTTTTCGAGAAAAACACGAAAACAAAATAATTATAAAATTGCATTTCCGATTGGACGGATTTTGACCGGAAACCTTTGTGTTTGCACTTCCTGCGATTCCTTATATTTGAAAAGTTTTGTTCACACTTACACATACACACCATTTGTTAAAACAGTTTTCTAATATTCAGACGTTCGGATATTTTGTATAAAACATTTCAAATACAAAGTTAGGTAATCTCAATTTCTGCCTTTATTTTATTTTTATTTATTTGGCGAATATTATTTTACTCTTTTATTTGTTTATTATTTATTTACCTGGGGGTATTATCTTACTAAAACTGAGACTAATGCACTAAATGAGATATTTGAAGTTTGTTCCTATAAATGAGAAAGGGGGTGCACTACAAATCTCCTTCTTTTGCCAACCTTGTAGGTCTGCCTGTTTATATTTATTTATGTATCACTCTGTATCAGTGAAAGAGTATATAGATGAAAGAGCAGTGGATACGTATGGTGTTGAGCTCGAGTTTGCCCTTTGCTCTACAACGAAGCAATCGAGCAAATCAATTACTACTGCAGCACTATCTGTATTGTGTCATGTTGGAGAGTGTGCGCTCATAAATGTTTGTGCGACCTTACTGCTGCGAGAGAAATTACTGCATTCGTACGCTTTTAGCAAATAGACTTTTTCTAAATATGTGAAACTTCACAATAAACGAAAATTCGCAGTAACTTCAAACTTCAGATAAGTTTAAGTATTATCAGAGGCTGCAGTATGAAAATTACCGCTAAAAATTAGTCACCGAAAATGCAACATTACTGAAGCAGATTTTGAGTTTCAAAATTTTCTGAAAAATGTATGGTGGTGGTAGGTGCGCAGGATTACTGGAAAATACCACAAATTTTCTGCTTTTTTTTGTTTTATTTTATTTTGTGTATCACTGACCAGCAGACTATTCTTGCAAATATCGAGATGATAGGCGATCAATCGAAACTACTTGATGCGTTTCATTCGAGATAAAAAGCCTTTTTTGAAAAAATAGCTGATATTTTTTGGAGACGGCTGTAATGATTTTGTTTAATGCTTAATGTATTTATTTTTAATTATTATTCGTCTGTGGGGAGGGACCAAACCTTACGTTATCCGAGCCGCTTTTTATTTTATTAATATTTGATTTTAATTAATATTATTTAGATGATAGAATCGTATAATGAAGTAAAATAGCACTTTAGAAGAAAATAGCTACCCCAAAGAAAAAGAACAATAAATCGGGTCTAGAATGAAACTCCAGACTCAGGTCTATCTTATTAAAGACTCCCTATGGACGAAACGGTCCAAAACTTTAAAGAAAAATAGCCTTATGCTCTTCCACAGACATCCTGTTCCGACCAAAAGTCCTGAAACTAATTTTCTCACAAACCAAGCAATTTATCATAAGATGGATGGGTGTTTCTTCCTCTGTCACCAGACTGTATCAAGTATCTGGCATGAATTCCATTACCTAGAGGGTGTCCTTAAACTACAATGCCTGGGAAGGATTCCACAACCAAATGCCTGAGAGGGTTTCGCGAAAGACACAGCAACATCTCATTAATAGCACTGTCCAGACCCCCAGTGAGCAACCCACTGAGCTCATCCAATCGAATACTGACTTTTACACCGTATAGTTAAGGACCGAAGTACTTAGTTGCCCAAACTGTAGATATTCATTCTTTTTCTACTGTACTATAATTAATTTCTTGTTAGTGGAGCGTTCTACTTTCTAAAATTACTACTATAAAAATTAACTTTATTAAGGTTTCTGGGAGACCAATAAATTGGGCTTAAATTTGATCTGCTAAGGTGTTGAAAAGGTCCAGAGAGCACTGGACCTGAAAGTACAGTCACTGCAGGTAACAAATATGAAAGTCTCTCAATTAATATGAACATTGTTACGGTTTTGATATTTTTATGAACGTTCCATTAATTTTAAATTTATCTTTCGCCAACTCAACAAAAAACCTCATTTAGAAAAGTTTTTGTCAATCATGAATGTACGACATAAAAGACGTGATTTTACTTAAACAATATACACAATCGATTAATTTCTACATTCGTATGTTATGTAATAATTTAACATTACATGAGATTATAATGTTTGCTGTAGGAGGTAAATATTGAAGTGGAAAGAGATTTTAAACATGATACCAGTGCTGCTATATAGCGGGCAGGAGGAGAAGTGAGCCGTATACGGGTGAGGTGGGGAATATTCAGTCAGTCTATGCTAGGAATCTATCAAAGAGTAACAAATCTACTTTGTAGTTGGCAAAGCTTCCCTTCCTGCAAGGAATTCCCTCCCCACAAAACCCGCCGTTTCCGCCGAATTCCTAATATAAATCCAATATTGTACATTATATTAACAACATACAGAGCCGGCCAACTTTATTTACACAGCTCATCCATTTAGTAGTAAATCGTGTTGTTGTATGTTGCAACAGAACATAATATTCAAAAACTACGTTCTTTCGTTTCATTTTATTTATATTTACATAATTTTAATGTATCCTTATGATAGCTCGATTACAAATTATCGACTATCCAACTATGAATTTTATATTGAAATTTTAAGTGTACATTATAGATATAAAAAAAAAGTTTAATGTACAGGAATGGATAAAGTTAAAAAATGAAATGCATGCAAGAGTTAATACAAGAAAATATTTAGGTAAATTGATATTTAAGAAGGTTGGTAGAAAATTATTTGAATATCTCTATCTCAAATTTACCATTTTAATCCTATATTATAATCGAACTATAACCATTCCAGTAAGGGATCCAACCAGTTGCCTGAGAGAGCTCCGTGAAAGTCACAAGAACAACTCATCAATAGCCCTGTCCGGACCTCCGATGAGCATTTTGGACTGCCGACAAACAACTGTGGTTATCCATAAGAATGAATACTGTGAAGCTGTCCATGCCTTGAAGCCTGGCAGACATGTGCCAGAAGACACGCCAACAGCAGGCCCGGGCCCAATGAAAGGAAGGGGGAGAGGCGCCTAATTTGGCAAACCTATCCACTTCCTCATTTCCGAAAATTCCCATATGACCTGGTACCCAGATTAGAAGCACATCCTTCAGAGAAGAAAGCTCTTCCAGTCTTTTAGAACATTCTAACACCAACCTGGAAGTGAAGACACATGAACTCAGCGCCTTCAGCGCAGCCTGGCTGTCCGAGCAGAGACAAACACTTTTTAAGTTAGTGTTACGTACCCTCTCATCCAAGATACGACAAAGAATAGCATAAACCGCAGTCTGGAAGACTGCGATCCATTCACCAAGAGATACTGCCAAATGATCTCCGGTCTCAAATTAGACCGCAGCTCCAGAGCTACCATCCATTCTGGAACCGTCCGTGTAACACGGAAGTAATTATCAGGTATCATACTAGCGGACCCAGTCTTCCCTAAAAGGTAACCTGACTTTGAAAGAATGCTCGAAAACAAAAGTCTTCAACATTCTATCAGAAGGAAAACCTGTAATAGGAACATTCAATAGCATCTCGCGATGAATGGTAGAATGACCATATCGCTTACCCTGCCAAAAACCAGCCTGTTTAATTCTATAACCGGCTTTCATTGCCACAGTTTTCACCTCTACAAAGAGCGGTGGGAGCATAGAGACAAACTCTAGCATACATACACACCCTAACAATTATACATTGTACACTTTATAGACTACTGTATTGTTAGTAGGAAACTGATAGCCAAAGGAGTCGCAATAGATCTTTGAAGTCACACTGGATTTTTGGGGGTTTTATTGCCAGCACCTGCCCCTACCAATAGTCTATTATGTTGAGGATATGTTTAGATATTGCCTAGAAGTATAGGAAGGTATTGGAAAAAACTCATTGGAGTTAATTTCAATACAATTGCGAAAAAGGGTGTGGGGGAAGGGGGTGATAACACATTCAATAAAGTCGCACTTAGTTGTCAGTTTTTAACCAAAATAATTCTTTATGTGCCTTTTTTTTATGACGTATTGTTCACGTACACAGACACATCAAGAAAACATACACAAAGCGATGAGGGTGGAGAGAGAGAAATCAATCGATAAAAACATTAGTTTCGCACTCAGAGGAAGTCAAAATGGAAGTGGACATTATTTCAAATAAATAGTTATTTCATACAGATTAATCCAAATTAGTGTGAAATAATTTAATTTAAAAATGTTGGAAATAAATTTTAAGAGGAAGAACAGAATAAGCTTTTGTTTTTGAAGTTTTCTTGAAGGAAACCTAATTTTTCTTTGTATAAAAATTATCACTGAAGAGAAACATTGTGTAATGAAACCAATAGCCAGTAAACGTGCCACAGAATAGTTTGATTCAATAGTTTCATTAGCAACCGCATCAAGAAGCCACTATCGTGCTCCAAGCGCACGGTAACTACTTATTACACCCTCTGTCAAGCTCACAATTGGGTTTCAACCAAGCTTGCTGCCTCTAGTTGTAAGAGAAATCAAATATAAGTTGTCCATCTGAGAGGCTTAAGTAAATCTATAATTCAACTTCGAAGAGTACAGGGTCACCAACTTCAATTTAAAAAGTACGAGTCAAATCTATAACTCTAAGAGTACAGCTACTATATCAACCTCATCCTTGAAACGCCAGCCACACTAGCACACCGCAAGCAAAAGTTCTAAATAGTCAAATCACTCATCAAGCGTCACTGATGTTGTGCGACCACGCTACACCATTCTACATTCACCGCGGTACTAACTATCTTCATACCTGTTTGCTCTATTAACTACACTCGTTCTCTATTGTAAGTGAATCGTAAATATATAAATTGTGTTTAAGTGTAAGAAGCCATTTGGTGTGTTCATCAATTCACCACTTATCACCAACGAACTCGATCCTACTACCACCATTACAATTGGTGTGACGGACACAATCTTTGAGACAGTTCATTAGACTACATACCAGATTATGTTGAACATAAATGTACAAAAGTGACTGACTAATTAATTGTGGGGGGGGGGGGAGCAGAGTGAGTATCAATTTAGCTAAGATTTTATTGTGTGAAATTCCACAATAACCTCTCCTAGATCTTGAGAGAGGCCCTACCACTCTCAGTTCAATATAAGCAACAACAACTACAGCCAATCAACATTGAATACGCAGTAACCGCCTAAAACTAATTACTAAAACAGGTCGAACACTTGAATAGAGTTCATCATTTTATATATTTCTCTTTCTTCCGCGCACCTTTCTGGTAGCAACAATTTCGCCTCTACGGATCGTCACACACCTACACACGCACACATGTACATGAGTGTGTGTGTGGCTGTATGTTTGTGTGTCTGTATACAGTTAGGTGTGTAGAATTTAATATTAGTAAAACACTAAGAGACGCATTGCTACATCACTTCCTTCATAAGTTCTCCACCGGTTTCCATAACAACCCATCTCCAACCCTCCTATAAACAATTGTTTGTTACCATTTACATAGATCCATACATACATACATACATACATACGCACATATTCTCTTCTACAATGCTAAATGTAAATGGTAGATTGCGCGCAAAACTCAGCATTATACATGTATATATATGTGTGTGTATGTATGTATGTATAATATATGTGTAGGAGCCAATTGATGTTACAGAATGTTACTGTAGTAATAAACACACACTCTCATACATTTACACACACCCACACTCACACACACACAAACTAAACTTGCTCGCATATGCCAGTCATATTTGTGAAGTTGGTGTAGAGGTAAAGTTAATTCCGCATATTGCCACCAGAGAGAGTGAGAGACTAAGACTATGCCTAACATTAACATAGTAAGCGAGAAAGTAATAGTATTGAGACACAGTTTCCGTGTTTTGGAACCACTGTTGACTGTGAATGGTTGGTGACTTGCAAATCGGTTACCTCTCCTGCTCCTTCACCCTTCCCCTCCGCATAACACTATTACACATATGCATGTATGTATGTATATATGAATCTCGTCCCGCGGCCATGGCGCTACAATGATCATACCATCTCTAAAACCAACCCTATTGTATGTATGTCTTCAAGTACTCTCCTCATCGTCTCTGTGTATACGTTATATTGCATAAATTTGAATATTGCACACACTTCTATATGGGGGAACCATGTATTTTCAATTCAAAATTTAATTAGTTTATATCATAATAGCAACTATTCATAATTGTAATAATTCTAATACAATCTAGGCGGTTTTGTGAGATTTATGCCTTCAGTGAATATTGATGCTAATTATTTAGATCCTTATTACTAGTAAAGAGTGCTCCATAAGTCATAAGGGGGTTTAAACATTGTATTGGTGTTTTAGTCTCTGTACCAGAATTTTGTGTGGAAATGATTTAAGTGCCTCACAATACGCTGCAACCACTTCCGAAAAACATCAAATTTCTCTCGGACACTCTCTTTCAATGTTTGCTTCCGTTTTGGCTGAACCGTTTTGCGTATCAGATCATGACAAGTCAGCTACAGTACCTTGCTGCAGGAAACGTTCTGTCAGACGACCAATCATTGATTCTAAGGGACTATTTCTTAAATGAAAAATGTCGTCCATATGTTGTTTGAGTTAAGGCCATGAATCATGGATGCTCAAAATACAACAGCACAATTTTCGCTCATCATTCCGATGTGAATTTTTTCATGGTCATTTTTCCAAACATTCTTTATAAAAACACACAAAACCCCCCCCCCCCCCAAAATATCCAAACCAAGTAATATAACAATTTTAAACCCCTTTCGTAACTTTTGGGCCACCCTGTATAAGTAAGGCGAATTTAGTAGTGATGTAGAAAAATATAAGAGACTTACTGTTAGCTTATAATATATATTTCGCTCTATTTATGGACTCTTGAAGCTATTTAAAGAATTTTACTTGTCGCTTTTTCACTTCTTAATTTCAGACTGATGACTGACTACAAAATTACCGATTTTTATTCAAACACTGGCTCCCCCACTTTGGAGTTGTGTAGGGCTTGGCAGATGCACAGTACATAGCATCTGTGAAGCTTTTAGGTGGCAGTAATAGTAAGTGATGTCGGTAACTAAATAATGTTACCGACATTATGTACGTGACCAAAATTACCAATTTGAAGAAAATCGGTTGACCGGAAGTGCGACTTTACTGAATAGGTTTTTCAGTTTTTGTGATTTTTCTCCATAAAAATGGCGACGGCTTTAAACACTAATAAGAATTGTAAGTGTGAAGAAAATTTGCCATTTCGCAGTAGCAGAAAGTCGTATGAGTGTTTCACACCAGATTGTTTTATGTTGTTGCGAGAAACTAGATTTTGATCGAATTAGCTCATGCATAGTACTCTTTCAATAAAACAAGCAAAAATTTAGTTTGCTTGGGCCAAAGAAGAAACTTTTTATTTTTAAAAAAGTTTATTCGGCGTTTCGGATACCTTTGGTGTCCTTCCTCAGGAACTACAAAATAAAAAATACGGAAAATACAGTAAACTGTATGATAAAAATTAAAACATATCATGATTAAACAATATTAAAAAGATGCATACCTGATAAGGAAGAATGGAGAGTTAAATGTTGGAGGAGGTTATTATTTGGTTGTGGGGTAAGGTATGCTTGCATAGAAAACTGAGAAGGGAAAATTAAAAAGTTGGGAACTATGAAGAGTGGTAGAAATGAAAAACAAATCAATTAGTAATTATAAGAGAAATAAATAAATATAAATAAACTAGAAAATGAGTGGTCTCTTTCCATACTTTGTAGACTGCGCGACATACATAAAATTAATATAATGTATAGCTAAAAACTCCAGGTGTCTAAGAAAATGTGTATATTATGTATTATGTCTAAATATTATGAATTCCATTGAGAAATTTTTGTGGGTGTTTAACATCAGTTTTATTTTGTTCCATTATATTTTATTTTTATATTTTTTTCATATTTTCTTTTTTGTATATATTTTTAAATCAGTTTTATTTTGTATAAACGGCCACATAAAATATTGCCTAGTCTTTTGCTTGATTTATCAACAATGAAATGAAAATTCTGAGTTTTTTCCTTATAGCTCACATTAATTATATAAAAGAGTAAATATTTGTTACAAATAACTTGACATTTTGCATTTTTTTATAAAAAAATTTTTATTGCATAATTTGATAATTTGTAAAATACCTACAGAGGGAAAATCAGTAAAAAAATTCCAAACAAGATTTTATAGATATAATTAGTTATAAATAATTAGCCAATCACAATGTAGAAGTAAAGGTGTGAAAAGTGGGTGTATGTTAGACCAATCAGAAATTTTGAATTATCATGTTAACCGCGCCGACATTTCACACCTTTACTTCTACACTGTGATTGGCTAATTATTTCTAGGAAAAATGTAGCTTACAATTTTTTTACTAATTTTCCCTCTGTAGGTATTTTATAAATTATCAAATTGTGCAATAAAAATTTTGTTATAAAAAAAATGCAAATATCAAGTTATTTCTAACATATTTATTATTTTATATAATTAATGTGAGCTATAAAGAAAAAACTCTGAATTTTCATTGTTTATTGAAAAAAGAAGGCAAAAGAGAATTAAGCATAAAACAAGATGTAATGAGGCCGCCATTTTGTATTTGTCCGTTTATACTAGTGGGACAAAATAAAATTGATGTTGAACACCGACAATGGAATTTATAATTTTCCGTTAAAGAAACCGTTCAGAAAAAAATATCCCTCATAGTTTTTCTGTCCCTTATTACTATTCAGAGGAAGTATTGTAATGGTTTCAAATTTTCTATATCGAATTTTCACTAGAAATACACGTTTAAGGCCCCTGAGTGAAAAATGTGGTTTTTGGAAAATGTGTGTG
Organism: Triatoma infestans; assembly: GCA_011037195.1. Lineage (NCBI taxonomy): Eukaryota > Metazoa > Arthropoda > Insecta > Hemiptera > Reduviidae > Triatoma > Triatoma infestans. The sequence goes on along the minus strand of JAAEAF010014427.1, from coordinate 144,309 downwards.
CGTGTGTGTGTTTGTGAACAGCATAGCTCATAAAATCGAAAAATCACAGAAAGTCCAAAGTTGATATTCCGTTTTTTAGGCATCATTCATGGGATCCGAGTTATCTATCAATATTCCTCTACCGGAAGTACCACTTCATTGATTTTTTTTTTTTTTTCACTTTCTTGCGATTTTTTCGAAAATGGCGCCAACGATTTTTTTTTAACTTGGTATAACAATTACACATACCAAGAGCTATAATTTTTATTTGAAACATTTCTCTGGGAAAATTCATTTAAGACTGCTTTCCAAGGATGGATGGGATTATATTTTCTAATAAAGTGCTATTTCCTATTATTATAAAGTTGTATCATCTAAATAATATTAATTAAAATTAAATATGTTCCCAAAACAACGAGTTTGAAGAAAATGGTTGGCCGGAAGTAATTTTTTACTGAACCGTTTTTCAATTTTTCTTGGTTTTCTCCATAAAAACACCGACGAATTTCTTGAAATTTGATATACTAACCATGAATACGGGAATCTGTAAGTTTTGTTTGAAACTATTTGCCGAGAAAGTTCATTTATAGAAATTTAAGGGGTGAGTGGGGGGGGAGGGAGTTATGCTTCACCTCAAACAAGTCATTTAGTTATTTGGTTTAGATTTTCCCAATGATATAAAATTGCAACCCAAATAAACATATAGTAGAAATCAGAGACATTTTCCGTGGAAGCCTGCTTCATTTTGTGGTCATCGACCGGTTTCGGGTGTTCGCCCATCTTCAGGATGCGCTTCCTGAAGATGCGTCTGAAAAGCGCATCCTGAAGATGGGCGAACGCCCGAAACCGGTCGATGACCACAAAATGAAGCAGGCTTCCACGGAAAATGTCTCTGATGCTTTCCAGCTCTGCGGGAACCAACCACACAACAACAAATATAGTAGAAATTATGAGTTGAAGAAGAAAATCTGCCAATTATAATTCTGCAAACTGCAGAAGAGAAAGTGGTAAGAGTGTTTCACAACAGATTTTTTTCTGAAATTTTGGTAGAGGTTTTATGGAAATCTGTGAGGTTTAGATGGATTTCAAGTGTTTTGCTGTTTGATTTGGTCTCTCTTTTTTGGACTACAGTGTAATACATTCAGGTGGCACTACCTGCTATGTGTGAGCCCCCCCCCCCCCGGATATTTACCAGGATAACTAAGTTTAAGTAAAATTTCCAAGCTGAAGAAAATGTTTATGTTTTATCAATTATTATAAAATTAATTGCAGTAAGAGAAAGTGGTTTAGTGTTTCATATACGATTTTTTGTTTAAACTTTCTCATACTGCTGTAATTGAGTTCTGTAAACTTAGGCGACAGACAGGCCTACTGGACTCCCTGTTCACATTCACTTTTACTGCAGCCTCCATGTCATTAACAAGCGCCTGCGAATAGATCTCTTTTAAGGGATAATTTCGATTTCAAATCCAGTCCAGGGATCTGAATATCGTCTGTATAAACTTATTAGGACCCACTGGGAATAAAACCAGGCCTAATCGCCCAAAGGACAGAGAACATTAGCACTGAACTAGGTCCAATTTATTAACTTAATTTATATCATAAATAATATTCTAACATTACCTTGTGATGGCCACAAAATTAATATTAATAATAGAAATAAATATGTTACTATTACTTTATGTTAATATTTATTAATTTATTACTTTCTCTTACTCCTAGTAAGAGGTAATATTGAAATCGTGTCAAATTTTCGATGTCGAGTTTTCATGGAAATACACGTTTTATGGTCCCCTGAGTCCAAAAATGTGATTTTTAGCAAATGATGTATGTGTGCGTGTGTGGGTGTGTATGTGTGTGTATATGTATGTATCTATGTGAACAGCACAGCTCAAAAACGAGAAATCACAGAAAGTTCAAACTTGATATTCCGTTTAGGTATCACCATTAGATCCGACAGTAAGTTATTTGTCAAAATTCCTAAGCCGGAAGTACCACTTTACTGATCTTTTTTTTTTCACTTTTTTGCGATTTTCTAAAAAATGGCTCCAACAATTTTTTATAAACTAGTTGCATTAATTATACATATCGTTTTGATATTGATACATCGACAATCGGTTTCTGGATTTGAGGGAAAGTTGCGGTTATGTTTTCCTCTAAAGTGCCATTTCAGTTTATTATTTAATTGTATCATCTAAAACATATTGATTAGAATTATATATGTTGCCGTTATTCCGAATTGGAAGAAAATTGATTGACCGAAAGAGCGTCTCTATTGACCAGTTTTTCCAGTTTTCTGAGTTTTCTCGGAAACGGCTCCAATACTTAGTACATCGTCTAAGTATTGCGGTACACATACTAAGTACACATACTAAGTATTGCGGTTTACCAATTTTCTTAAAACTCGGAACTTTGACAAAATATTTATTTCTAATTAATTTGGTTCAGATGGTAGAATTGTATAATCAACTAAAGTAGCACTTGGAAGAAGAACATAACCCCACCTCTTCCCAAAAAGCCCCCTTAAATAACTTTGCCCGGAGAAATGTTTCAAATAGAATTGTAGCTCTATATGAGTAGTTTATACACTGAGTTTAAAGAAAATCGTTCCAGCCATTTTAGAGAAAATAGCAGAATTTGAAAAACACTTTTAAGTAAAGACGCACTTCCGGTCATCCGATTTTCTTCAAACTCCAAATTTCAAAAACATATATTTAATCCTAATTAATATTGTTTAGATGATGGAATTGTGTAATAAACTGAATAGCACTTTAAAGGAAATTTCCCGATCTAGTGTCTACGAGTCTCTTAATATTCTCTTCTATATCCTGGAGAAATAGAAAGAGAAAGGGCGCTCGCTTGGGCTGAACGGTTTGAATTGGTCCAATTGGCGAAAGGAATAAGAGTTTAATCTTATTTCTAAACGATAATTATCGGGATGATGAATAAAGGTATATTCGTTGAGGTCTTTCTTTAGGAATGAGGAATATTTAAAAAGGAATATTTAATCCTACTGGATTAGATGGTTTTTGGTAGCTGCTCAGATTAGAAAGCTTAGCTCTCTAATACTTCGCTAAACACTAACTCTCTAACTCTCTTCATTCTGTACTACTTCTCTAATGTTTTTAACTATGATAACTAATAACTAATTAACTATAAAAAAAGCAAAGTAAAAATAGCGAAGCTACCCGCCACATGATTTAAACCTCCACCTGCCGCTCTCTATCACACCATGCCGGGCGTGTTTTAATAATGAAACTTGTTGTAAAGTTCTGGTCCTTATTTCCATGGTCGCAAGACTATCTTAAGTCTGTTCTCTTGGGCCAATCTTCTTGTTGTTGTTGCAGAGCATGGAAAATGGGTTGGGGATATATATATATATATAGTATACAAGCAAAGCTTTTTGGGCGGCAAAGCGTGCCTTATCTATTTGCACCTACAAGCTGCTAATAATCAACTGTACCCCCATCATTTGTGTACTGCAAGCCCCCTAAACTAACGGTAACGTCGACATCTTTTGGTGGGAGAATAAGAGTGAGTCTGTGTGTGTGTGTGTGTGAGTGTGAGTGTTTATGTGTCTGTTTCTACAGTCTTGATGATGACAAGAACTTACCCAGCTGTACCCAATCTGGGTCCGGATGACCGTGGACTTTTGGAATTGTTGAGAACTTCGTGGTAGGGGGTCATGATGGCAGGATGGTGGTTCTACTGGCAGACAAGAAATTAATGATAGTGCTAGAGTAAAACGGTGACGTCACAGTTTCCTCTTCCAACCCAGCTTATTCATCTCTGCTATCTCTCCCTTTCATTCTCACTACCACAAAACACACACACAGGCTTTGGCCAGCCGTGGCCATGAATTTTACACCATCTTACTTGTGGAGAGAGGGTGGTAATATGGCTGTACAACTTACAGGAGGGAGCACACCTCTCTAAACACTATATCCTGGGCTGGTGTGTACTTCAACGAACGGCAATAAACTTCCTTGTCAGTACAGAAGATATACACCTAGTACGCCCTCACATTCTTCGCTCATCCATCTTGGGTCTTCAGTAGAATAGATATTTTCTATTACTACGTACAAGTTCGCTTTCATCATTCAAAATGGGACCGGAGAGGGCGTTCTCTCTAGTTATTTTACTAAAAAATATCTTAACTTTTTAAAAACATTCATTTAGAAAACTTTGAGGACCAATAACTTTAATGTTTTGTCTGTTTGTTTGATTATATGCTATCTTACCAAAAAAAAGAAAAAGGAAATCCAAAAAAAAAGAAAATCTCACAAAGTATAACTTCCGCTTAGATATCACCAAAAATCAGTTCCGATCAAAATTTATAAACCGATAAATAATACCACTTTAATAAAAGAGATTTTTTCTTTTAGCAGTTTTTTGAAAAAGATTTCTCTTTCCAAATATTTGTTTTAAACCATTATTGGTCTTGTACACTATTGGTTTGTTTTAAACCATTATTGGTTTTCCAACACTTAGCTATATAGTATAAAGAATAATCAAATTTGCTAATTGAAAATTGAGAAATGCGGAAAAAAAAAAAACACCTGATTTAGTTATTGCTTCTTAAGAATAACAAGCGAAGTTTCTTAAAATAGAAAATCTAGAATAGATGGCTAAAACTTTAATTTTGTGCTTATTGTGTTCCTTCATGGAGAGATTATATCCCAGTGAATTTTGTTGATTTCTATTTTGAAATAGGTAAGAATCTCTAGGTAGCTAGAGATGGCTTGAAGATGATATAACATGTGGAATGCATTTAGGAGGACATGGACCAGCCACTTTCTCAGAGGTCTGGTCAACTCCCCGAGTATCCCAGCGTGTTATCATGAACAGTACACTGACAGTCCCCACCAATCTCATAGTGGCTATACGAAATGTCAATAATAATAAGGGACTAAAGCCACAGCCTTGGCGAAGACCTTTTGTAGGCTAACTTTCTGCAATGGAGAAATTTTATTCTTGTTCACAATTTGTATTACAATGTGGGAGGAAGGAAAATTGATTTCTTTCCAGATAATGTGGGTGAAAAAAAAGGATTTTTCAATAGGTACCTCCATGAAATGTTCTACATATGCGTGCGAAGTCCTCAAACAAATCTATCCTATCCCTTATGGACATATAGATCGATGATGTGGGCAACTACTTGGATGTACCCAATTTAGCCAATTACTCCACTCACCAACATAAATATCTTCATCTACTTGCAGATGGATAAATGCACTCCTGCACGCACAAGATTCAAAAATGACATTACAACAAAGCCTTTTGTTGTATCATAAGTTTTTTGTTTTGCATCAACCAAGTTTAGAGAAGTACTTAATAACTGTCTTTTGGGGGATGGGATTTCTTACCAATCACTGATAGCCTGAAAAGGCCTATATTCGATCATAGTACTTCCTCTTAACAGCATTAAATGAATGTATTGGAGTGACGCAGGTGTTTCACAGTTTTTGGTCAATCAGCCTTTGTTTCTCTCGCATCTAAGACTTTTTATTGCTTTTCTCTCAGAGTATAAATAGCAAAGGTTAGCCAATCAGTCTGGAAACGAGAGATCAATACACACTCATTGATGACATCACCATTACTGTACATCAATAAGATCCACATCTAAGGGCCCTTATCAAAAACATTGAATGATAATTATTTGTTCCTAGATAATAGATGTACTCGTATATAGACGTAATACCAAAATTTTAATATTAACCTATTTTTTCAAATAATCTTCCACTGAATTTTCACCAGAGGTGGTAAATATGGAAAACTGAGTATAAAAAACAAAAAAATTATTCACCAAAAGATCGGTAAGAAAATATAATGGGTATTTTTTTTGTTTATGATGCTGCCTTATCCCACTTATTTTAGCACAATGATGGAGGTAACAACATTCCCTGGAAGGGTTCCAGCACTTCCTATAACCTTACAGCATTGGCGAGAGCAAGTTCACTACCTGTACCCGGAGGAGGCAGTGTTCGGACTTCATCAACCGACACAACACACACCCATACATGGATACAACACACACCCATACATGGACACAACACACACCCATACATGGACACAACACACACCCATACATGGACACAACACACACGGTCTCTCTCTCACTCACAAACACAAAACACCTATTTTAGTTAGCTGACCGTTTCACAATACAACAAATAATAGTTGACTGGCATTCCCGCCCCCACGCAAAAACAAACAAAAAATATTATACCACGAAATTGCCACCAAACAGTGGCACCCCACTTCCGTTATAGAACGGCTCGGTGAGTTCCGCCCACTGGCCTATAGGAGACAACAGACCGGATGGTCTACTGTGTAAAGCCGGATTTGTTTTGCAGTTTGGCTGCGTCTATGTGTGTGGGTAGGGTTGGACTTACAGATCGGTACCACATAGTTCTTTCATTTCATGCAACACAGTGTATTGTTCATTAAACTACCCAACATGATCACTTATATTTTTGGCAAGAAATGTGGAAGAAGAAATATTGCTTTAGACGATTCAATTTTCTAATAAAGAGTTGGATTTCATCGGTATTGACTAAAAGAGAACTCAAAAATATATCATTTAGCTTTTATTTACTATTGCAAACCTCTCCGTTTACGGGCCATTTACTAATGCAAGAAATGTTTTGAAACCAATTAAAATGAAAATGTTTGAACTCTTCCTATCTGTGTCAAATAGAGGATTACTTCCTCCTAACGTTGCTGCAAATATCCCAGCCTGATAATAGATAAATCCGCATGCAGATATAGCTGCTTTAAGGAATTATTTAGACAAGGCGTACCTCACAGGAATCTCCAGATCAAAAATTCCCCTCTTTTTTCAGGCAGCTCAAAAAAATGTTAATCAAATTAGTTTGAAAAAATAAACAAATTACTAAACGAAACTCTCTGTAAATTTTTCAACTCTGTCTCATTCATTCCAACAACTTAGTTTTCTATTAATAATAACTCATTATCATATGCCTTATCGCAAAGCCATATTATATAGCATATGCTCTATCCTACAACCTCCTTTTTTTCAAATCCTATCCTTTTTACGGGTTTAACTAGCCTCCCATACGGGTGTGATATTCTCTGCTTTTCTTAGAGGACCCTTTTCTTCTGGTCTAAGTTGCCTGTGTGTTCGCCGATCTGTTGCTGTCTTAGTTTCATTTCTTTGTTTTCTCTTCTTTCCTCGACGATCTCTCTTTTTCTTTGATCCTTCTGTCCTGTGAACTCATCCACAGCAACTCTTCGTTGTCAACTTCTCTATTTTTTCTCCACTCTCTCTTATGGGGATTAAGTGGATTCGGTTTCTCCTGATCTCTCCCTCATCAGATTTATGATGTAGGATCTTGAAGTGTTTGCCAATGCACTTACTTACCTGTCCATATACCATTGAAGATCCATAATCCACACTTGCTGGCGGTGCCGCGGATTTCGAGCGGTGCCGCTTAAAAAACCCGATGCCTTGTATCAAAGGTTTGCTTCTGCTTCTCTCTTTTCAAGTTGAGCTCAAAATCATTCATAAAGAAAGTTAAAAATATACTAGATGCTCCTTTAGAGGAAAGCTTAATGCTGCAACTCGCCCACAAAGCTCCACAAAACCTTTCATGGAAAAAAGGTTACAAATAAAAGGGAAAGCTGAACATGTTTCAAGTTTAATAAAAATCGTCGGAATTGTTTCTGAAAAATAGGGTAAAATGAAAAAAGAAAAAACAGTAATTACTTCAAAAATCAGCTAATTTTCAAAGGAAGTATTTAAACCGTATATTAAGTTTGAGCTTTCTTTTTTCGTTTTTATGGAAACTACTTTTCTTGTTCTCACTGCATTCGCTAAATACAATTATTTTTGTTTTGGTATTTACGGGAAGTTAAAACCTGTGTTTGTTTTTTATAATCGCTTCCGATTTCTTTTCACTGCAGTAAGTGGCCGTAATAAGTGATTATTTAAATTAATAGATGATATTCAATCGTTAAAGTCGATAAGTTGTCCAAGATGGAGTCGTGAAAGTTATTATTATGAGAACCTTTCTTAAAGAACATTAACTCACAGAGACAGTGTCATAGTATTTAAAATATAAATCCAAATATTCTTAAACCTGAAAATGACATGCGATGATATTAAGATATATATGTTTACCATATATTTGAAAAAAAGTGAAATTTGTATGTTCGGTAAATGTGATGTAATGGCAAGAAATCATATAGAAATACCAGATCAGAATATGAAGCTGTATCAAGAAGGTATATAGTTTTATTCGACCTTTATAATCAGGTTAGTAATGTTAGCAAGCCGATCACGAAGGTCAATCAAGTTGTGGATAACAATCCACAATTACTGGAATAGCATTTTTTCTCCTTTTTATTATGCTGCCAACAAGAAAGATTGGTCGAAACCTGTATTATTTATTGGTTAATGGTTTGTTCTTCTTTATAGCATCTTTTTTATTAAAGGTTATTGAAACACAAATTATCAATAAATGATGGTTGCAAAATAAATATACTATATAATGGAAAGTAAATCAATATTTAACAGGGAATTGGAGCAACGGAAATGAATATTATGGAAAATGTTTTGTTTTTCCGTAGGCGTTGGTGTTGAAGAGGCTTAACCTCGCAATAACTATAGCCAAGACTCATTGTCGCATTGAATATCGTAGCTCTATATCGTATACTCGTATCTATGCAGAGTGCATTTAGACCAAGAAGTAATATGATAGTTTCATGATTTCATTATTACTAGAGAATATTATAATATTTTTGTTTGGAAAAACAGCTCGCTAATATTTCTAAAGCTATTAAATAATATGTCCCTTTTGTGCGACGTTGATGGGCACATATTTGAAGTCCTCTGATTCGTGGCACCTCTCGCATAGCAGAGAGGTTTTCTGCTTAATTTGGTGCAGGTGAGCATCGCAAACTGTATAGAGGAGGATTTCAGGCTAAATATTATACCGGCTACATGTTGTTCACGGCTAGCCCCTTAAACCATGGATGTTTTCCCACATTAGGTACATTAATTATCCTTAAAGAAGGCTTCTTTATCTGAATTAATATACTTTGTTGCTAAATATTTAAGACGTTATGCCTTATGAGGCTCTTCAAGTTTGTTGAAGGGAGTTTAAGTTATTCAAAGATTAGATAATTTCCCCTGAATTGGCAGTCTCCTTAGATAACCTGCCTACGATTTCCGTTATTTTCTATAACAGACTGAGGGCAGTCTGTGGATTAGAGGGCTAATCCACATAAAACTTATCTTAAGCTTTCTTTCTTATCTTAGAATATCCCTAAACTCCAATATTACTAAGACAATGTGATTAGGAGAGCATTTTTGTATCAATATTACAAAATTTTCTTGCTGCATATACTGCAGAGTCAAGCGGAGAGTGATTAACTCGGAAAACGCTAATGATTTCTCTGGTAAGGATAGTCTACAGAAGTTGTTATTTGGGTCGTGTACAGACAGTCTACTTTGCTGTATTTGGAACCGGTCATTAAAGAAGCAAGGGTAACTTGCTTTCAGTATAGAATTTCCATTTAGCAAGTTTTCATGAACTCCGAATTTTACTATAAATGTATTACTATATGTAATAATGTATTACTATATGTAATAATGTATTACTATATGTAATAATGTATTACTATATGTAATAATGTATTACTATATGTAATAATGTATTACTATATGTAATAATGTATTACTATATGTAATAATGTATTACTATATGTAATAATGTATTACTATATGTAATAATGTATTACTATATGTAATAATGTATTACTATATGTAATAATGTATTACTATATGTAATAATGTATTTAATTCTTCTTAATATTATATATTTGTGGAACCGCGCAGTTATTGAACTGACCCTTTAGAGGAAAACCGTCCTTCACACTCCTTTAAAATATATTTTTTTCTGAAAGATTTCTCTTTTAAAAATGATTTATCTATGATACATAAAACTGAATAATTAACGACCGCAGATAGCTCAAACATTTTATTACCAAGATGATAAAATCAATAAAATTATTTAAACCGAAAGTGCAACCTTACAGAATAGTTTGGGGGTGGGGAGAATTTTCTCTGAAGCGGTTCCAACAATTTTTCTTTAAAATTTTCCTATATTGTGATTTTTAACGTATTCATTAAAAACAAAAAACTATGTCTTCTGATGTGCTATTTGTTCAAAAATAATAAGCGGCGAAGTATTTTTGCTGCAGTAAGTTTTCAATAATTTAGTCATTGACACACGCATTGGGCCAAGCGGCCTGTTGCGAGTCCAGAGCCGTCAAATGAATTGAGTCTCAAAATAGGTTTTAAATAATAACTAAATAAAAAAATAGGTTTTCAATCTTAAAAAAAAGCAACAAAATGCTCATATTTTGTTTTGCCAACATGGGGGGGGGGCTCGTGGGATGCGATCTCCGCTTATCCTTTCCATATGGTCCTGTCATTGCTTTTATCTGCTCCTTCAGAGATTGCATGCTCAATTCGTTGTTAATATCCCCCCTCTGCATGCAGTCTAGGAGTAAACAATGTGCTATCGACCGACCATAGGAAACACGTCTTAGTTGCCATGATTTTCATTCGAGCTGCAGAGAGGTAAGCGTCTATGTCTCTGATCCACAATAGCGCTGGGAGTGCTACACTCTATAATTTCGTCTTTTTAATCGTAATTCTTCCCAGCGTCCTAGTAATGGTGCCACACATTATTTGGAACCTATGAAGTTTCTCTCGTAATTCAACTATGTCATCTTCGTAAGAAAGTCGACATCCTAAATAATTGAAGTTCCTTGATTGTTCTATGACTCAGGTCGCTATCTTGGATCTCACGGGGTTGAATCCCTTGAAAATACTTACATGACTTTTGTTTTTCCGCTTGAGATCCAAGCCAAATTGTTTTACAATACTTTCCAGTTGTAGAGTGTTTTCTTTGCATCCTATTAAAACTGATCCTTGGAGAATAGGAAGATATTCATCCTAGCGCTGTTGTAAAAAAATCTGCCCAAAGCATCGATTAAAAATGATGGGTGATAAAGGACGCCCAAAATCGAACCCCACTATTCACTTTTACATAAAGCTTTACAGAAGGCTTTTCTTATCATTTCCACTAGATGACGAGAAATTCCATTACTTCCCACATTTTTCTCTAACCACATAATCAAAGTAATTTAATTATCTCATATTAGAATAGAGACACTTCACAGTTAATTGCAATGTAAGCTCCTTTATTAATTTGTCAAAAGATGCTTAAATCGTGTTAGCGGCAGTGTTCATCGTCCTGTTATTTAGATCAGCTAAGATGGGTATGCAAAGCCATAAGTAATTAAAATAATATTAGTAATGAAAAATAAATGATTTATTGAAATACTTTAAACAATAAAATGTAGACAAACAGGAAAACATGAAAAAGTTGCCACAGCTATTATGATTTGAAAATGGTAATATAGAAAACCGTTTCCTATTCATTCGGAACTCTCTTCCCTCTTAGTCAGCATTCAACAATATCTCTAACCACCCTTTCATCCCCCATCCAAAAACCTCTCTCTCTCTCTCTCTCTCCCTCAGTCTGGGTGCTGTCAAACCACCATCGCTACAACTGAGTAGACTACCGTTTCCCGCCAATACCGTACCAATTTCCGGTTTGTTTCCGGGTTCTAGTTGCAATCACCCAAGTCTGTTCAATAAAGCAACAGTCCTACCAACACACTACTTTATTACTGTACTTTTGTATTATTGTAATGTTTTCACCGCTTGTTGTTGTTACCATACAGTTTAGTCACTGTTTTATAGATAGATGGATATTTTCAACTATCTGAACACAGCCCTCCTATATTGTTTACTGCCAATGACCGTAATTGTTTATTGTTCAATACAGGTACATAATTATTACTTTTTAATTGGAATTCCATGACTGATTGTCCAATATAGAAAATGACGTCAAGATGAATTATGATAATTACTTTATTGTTTTAAATATTTATGCAGAGCTGGGAGGAGCAGTTATTGTGGGTAACAATAAAATTAAAATCCTTGCCTACGCGGATGACCTGGTCCTGCTCGCTTCGAATCCCCTCTCCCTACAGGCAATGATTAACGATTTTAAAGAGTACACCGAAAAATGGAATCTGAAAGTAAATTTGTCGAAATCGAAAATATTAGTCTTTCGTAATGGAGGTAGGCCTGCGAAGCGTGAATGTTGGCGTTTTGGTAATGATAACATTGAGGTGGTCAACCATTACAAGTATCTAGGAGTCATATTAACCCCTAAACTCTCCTTTACTCACCATCTGACAAGTAAAGTTGATAAAGCTAAAATTGGCCTGAATACCATATGGCACCAGTTTATATCAAATAGCGAGATTAATTACACGGCTAAGTTCCAGGTCTTCAACGCAGTCACCCGTTCTGCTGTGTGCTATGGCGCTCAGGTTTGGGGTGGGGAGAAATTCGATCAGGTTGAAAAACTGTTAAGGTTTTTTGTCAAAAAGCTATTTGGTCTGCCGCAATATACGCCTAACGCGTTTATATATACTGAACTTAAATTAATGCCCCTTTATTTGCATACGCTTAAAACAGCATTATAACTATATCCTAAAAGCTCTGAATATGCCAAATTATAGACTGCCGAAGGTGTTAGCCACTGAAGTTATAAAACATAACATTTATTGGTTTAGGGAAATTAACAGTCTCATTGCTACTCATGGTATTGGGGAAAATCTTTCACTGGACAATATGTGTAATACTAAGTGCTGGAAGAATACTCTAAACCAAATTAGAAGCTGCGAATTTCAAAAATTAAAAAACCACTTTTTAAGTCAATTACTTAACTCCAGCTTTTCTGACTGGTACGCGGAGCTAAATTGGGAACTCCACGAGAACAGTTATTTGGTTGACGGCACCCCGCTGCAAATAGTTAAGATGATAATGAGACTGAGAGGTGACCTGCTGAAGTTAAACAGTAGATTGTGCCTGGAGGGAGAGAGAATGTGCTTTTTATGTGATGCAGGAGAGCCGGAGGACATGATCCATTTTGTTGCCATTTGCCCAGCCTATACAGATCTCCGCATAAAATATCTCAACAAAAAATTGTCGCGACGGGAGTTAATATTATATCTCAATGGGGGAGGAGATTGGCATGAAATAGCAAACTATTGTTTGGCGGCTTATCGGCTACGCAATGGTCCGGTTTAGTGTTCATAAATATATAAATAAAGAACTTAAATAATAATAAGCAGTAGATAACCAAAAAAAAAAATAATAATAATAATCTGGTATGTGGTTGGATGGATATATGTTGGCCCTTAATAATAAAATGCAAATAAACTAAAACATAGTAACATTGGCATAAAGTGGATTCTGGCAGAAATTGAAATTTGTTGTTAACTGCTACCTGTATTTATTGTACTGTATAAATTGTGAGACGCCCCTGCTGACGGTCCAAGACCAAGCAGATAAGCGTCCTTATGCAATTAAGATGAATATTGTCTCTTTTTTAAATTATTCCGACATAATTTCTTAATTATCCTTCATAGAGGTCAATGTTTTGTTTTTTGTTCTTTTTTCTTCTTCTTTCTTTGTAATTTGCTCAGTTTATTTCTCACTTATCTACACAATAATATGTCAACTTTAATGGAAAGATTAATGTAAAATCTTCTTGTTGTTTTTGGAATATCGAAATCATTATTTTGTTTATAAGAGAGAGAGACAAAGAGAGATTTATTTTGTATATTTTTCTAGTTAAATAAAGACTATTTCTTCTTCTTCTTCTTCTTTATTGTTTTAAGTTAAAATATTATTTTTGCAATGAAACATAGTGTTTGCAGATTTTTTTTCACTTTCTCTTATTGTGGTTTTTTCGCAAAAGGAAATATTGCGATCGTGTCAAATTTTACACTGGAAATACATATGTTGTATGGTCCCCCGAAGGCGAACATGGATACATATGTTGTAAGGTCGCCTGAAGACGAACATGGATACATATGTTGTATGGTCCCCCGAAGGCGAACATGGATACATATGTTGTATGGTCGCCTGAAGACGAACATGGATTCCGATACCAAATCTGTTAACCTTTCTGCAGCTTCGCCGTATAACTTTTTTCCCAATTTTTTTTAATCTTCTTCGATTTCGTACACTACTGTATTGGTGACAGAAAATGGAGGTTTTTGGTGGAGTAGAAATGATTGCACATTGGTGACAATTATATTATTTTATAAGGATTAGATAAAGAGGGAACTAGTTGAGAAAAGAGGGACAAAGGAGAGGATAAAGTGAGAAAGAGGGTTAAGTATGACCATATAAGGTATTGTTTTCATGATTATATATTTATAGGGAGAAGGAACACTTGAGCCAACCAATGTCATCTGTTGGTAAATTATCGAAATCATGTTTCTGGCCCTGCTATCTGTCGGGAGATATTCAATCTACCTTCCGTTCCGACAGGCCTTTTGACAGACAGTTGAGTACAGACAGTTCATGGCTTGTAGTAAGCAATTTCTTGAGTAACCCTTAGAGAGTTGTAGGTTATTCAATTATGGCAACTCTTGCATGTCTGTTCCAAACTGGCCGTTTCCTTCTTGTTGGCTTGCTGGACTTATTCGACTGTGTTTTCTATTTATATAGCATTCCAATGTTGTTTTTATGTGAATCATTCCAAACGTTACTGCCCGAACAGATGGGTATGGTGGCAGTTTTGTCATTCCTCTACAACTAAGGGTAGGCGACGAGGGCATGACTAAGAAAAAGAGAAAGAAGAAATGTTGTTTCTAGACTGCTAAAGCCCCCAGATCCCCGGGCTTTTATACGCTTGCTTTCACAGCTTCTAAGGCTTGGCCCTTAAAGTCGCAGCCTATTCGTCTGTATAGCGCATTGGCTGTGAGAGAGCTCTTGCACTCTTGAAACCCTAGCAGCAAAGAGTTTACAGCGCCTCATGGGCGTTGTGGTGAATTTCCTCATTAATAGACCTGCCATTCCAACATCCTAGCGGCATATTGACGTCATAAAGTCAAAGCCTCATAAATACAACAACAAAAAATTTTTTACAAAAATTTACAGAAAATAGGATGCGTATTTTATAACAGCTCTGGTGGCTGTAACATTACAGAAATAGATATTTATATATAATTTGGGACATTGTTATCCTAACATAATATCAAATTTATTGAGACTCGTAACTCAAAATCGTTAAAAGTTGAGGTACGTAATTTTGACTGTATGACGTCGATAAGGCCCCATCATGTTTATTTTGAAGTGAACAATTTAAGTTTCATTGATGCCGAGTCAGTCGTTCAAGTGTGGTTCCATCATCCCCTATTGAGATTTGGCGGGACTAAAATTTAGAAAAATATTTTATCTTTTAAAAAATAACTGTCCATCACAAGTATGAGAATTGCTGTAAGAGAAAATCGAGTGATTGTTTCACACGACGATTTTGTTTTCTTATAACCTCCAATATTTTTGAAGGCCTCAGAGATTTTAGTTTTACAATTAAGTGGTAGGGATCGATTTTATGCAAGTAAATTCCAATCTCGGTTAATCTATTACTTTCTCTTACTCCTAGCAAGAGGAAGTATTTTTTTGTTTAAAAAGCATACCCTTTTTACCATGTATGTATTAGTTTACGATAGCATTCGTGTGAATGGTAGCTCTGTACAATATGTTGAAAAGGACTTTAGACCGGATCCTACAATATGGGTCCTCCAACCATTTCAAAAATCATTATCCACAAAAAAAATTAAAAATAAAAATGATAGGCCTATGGTCAAGTTAAAAGAAAATTTTGGAGCTTTTTTCCAGTTGATTGCGTAAAACTGAAACAAAAATAATTAATTAAAATCGATATCTCTGATGATAATTAAAATCGATTCCGATTGGCCGATTTCAACCAAAACGTTATGTCGAATCCCCGGTGATATCTACTTTGAAATATCACCTGCATGGACATCTACATCGACCTTCGTCATTTCTATTCCTTTTGTAAATTATTTTGTTCACACTAGTATAGATGATACACCCACAAATTCACTAAAATCATCGTTCCAATTCGTAGAGGTGGTTTCTCAATATAAAGTGTGGAAGAAAATTTATCACGCTTCCCATTCGCCACATGGGAAACTGCACGCGACTTTCTCCCCACTCCTTTTAATACAATTATATATAAAATGACAAATATCATTAAACTCATTAAATTCTACGTATTTGCCCTAATATAAAATGTGGAAGTGGCGGGGGATAAGTACCAATCAACCTATACTAATCTTGGCAGATATAGAAGTGGGTGATTATAGTATGGCCCAGTAGAGCGCTCTAAATGCACTGAACCACCTACATATAAAATTTGAAATTAACGCCACCAATTCCGGCACAACTATCCAAAATAATTATTTTTGGAAATAATGTTTCAAATAAAACTGATACATTTTTATCGGTGAAGTTGGCACACCTGCCTATAAAGGAAACCGTTACAATCGTTCTCGAGAAAATTCCAAAAAACTCAAAAACCTATTCTATAAAGTCGCAATTCCGGTGAACCGAATTTCTTCAAATTGGGAATGCTATCAGTGCTTCCAATGTGTATTATGTAGTTGGTAAAAACCATATATTATAATGAAATAGCTATGGCAAGTATGACGCTACTACTATTTCCCCGGAACGCCCAAAAAATCTTTTCCCTGGAAAATATTTCAAAAAAAAGTCATAGGTATTTGTTTGCTTCGATAGTATATGAAGTTTAAATAAAGTAGTTGGAGCCATTTTAAAGAAAAATACGAAAAACTGGAAAAAAAAATTTAGTAAAGTGGCTCTTCCAAAAGATAAATTTTGCCCAAATCTTCGTGGCTCATATAGATATATATAGACACTTGGTGTCAAATATATATAGACACTTCCTGTCAAATATATATAGACACTTCCTGTCAAATATATATATACACTTCCTGTCAAATATATATATACACTTCCTGTCAAATATATATATATACACTTCCTGTCAAATATATATAGACCATTCGCTGAAAATTTTTTTTTTGCCCAAAACATGAATTTCTGGTGAAAACTCAATTTCAAAGATATGACACAATCGCAATAGAAAACGGGTATATTGAATCTCAGTAGATAAGATTTGGCGGTTCTGGCGCACCTAAAATACAAAATGGCGGCCATCCCCACCCCTCCCCCTAGCCCCGCCCACCGACCAATCATCGAACTGGACGAGCACTTTAGCCCCGCCCACTTCCCCCTCCCCCCGACCAATCATCGAACTGGACGAGCACTTTAGCAACGCCCACTTACCTCCACCCCTCTCCTAAGCCCCGCCCACTGACCAATCGTCGACCTGGACAAATACTTAAGCCACGCCCCTTATCCCCACCCTTCCCCCAAACCTACATCCAATCATCGAACTCGACGAGCACTTAAGCCACGCCCATTTACCCCTGCCCCTCTCCCTTACCCCCCGCCAGCAACCAATCATCGATTTCGATAACCCCCTCAAACCACGCCTACTTACCCCTCCCTCCTTAAGCTATCTCATCCAAACCAGTGACTCCATTTTCTTTCTATCCCCACCCCTTAACTTAGCATCCAATCCGTTGACTCTATTTTTCCTCCATTACCCCTAACCTATCATCCAAATCGATGACTCCATTTTTTCTATCCACCTCCACCCCTTGAACTAGCATCCAATCCGATGTTCCTATTATTTCTTCCACCCCCCACTCTTTAATCTATCATCCAAACCGATGACTCCATTTTCTTTTCTCCCCCACTCCTTATTCTATCATCCTAATCGATGACGCCATTTTCTTTCTACCTCCCTCACTCATGCTAACGGAAAACGCCTCCCTCCACAACAAGATGGCGGAATCTAACCGAAGCAACTCTCACACCACACCCCTCACTTCACCATACTCTGGGAATTATTTTTAATTTTATAAGAAAAAAACTTGTCTTACCTGCGATTCGATCCTACATTCTTTAGGTTGGAAGTCGCATCACCATAACCAGTCGGCCACAATGATCCTCTCGCTAGCTATACTTTTCAACGTACACTTCTATTTTAACTCAACCCCCGCACTATCATAATTTTATTCGCCTCGCCCCACTCACAAAAAAAAAAATATGGCGGAGTGGCATTCAACTTTCACACATAATAATAATAAAAAGAATTATTCACTTACCCCCTCTCCAGGACTGTTGCTGCTATAACGATGTGCACATACCGGACACGCATTTAGAACTGAATTTCAGACAATACAACTTACTACTAGTAACATTATCCCCACTCCTATGACGTCACATTGCCACTGCCTCCATGATTAAACTGTATTAAATATTTTATTTTTATATATATAACACAAAACCACTGCCTTCTAGATAATTCCTGTTCAGATAACGTCACACAGCCTATAGTGTTTCACTGCCAATCGAATATCGATTATCTATATTGATTAATATCGATTTTATTAATAAAAAACAACACTGCTGCTTCTACCACAACAGGTTAGTTATTGCATAATGTTTTGTAATACTTAATCCTATTAAGAAAAAAAAAAAACATCCATTCTTATCTTAATCTCTTTTTATTATTTTTGTTTATTAAACTTTGAACTCTAATCAGCGTATATCTTGCCTGTCCGGACATGTTACCTACCTTACTTATGAAGAATGTTTGTATATACAATGAGTCACTATGCATATCTCAACAAAAATGTAAATCCCACTCTTTGCAAAAGGTTTATTATTATTATTATTTTTTTTTTTATAACAATACTTAATTCGTATTACGATATGAGTCATCCAGGAAATAGATTATTTGTTTTCTTCCCAAGAACGTTAATATCTTATTGAGAAAAAATAAAACTTTGTACTCATTACCAATCTTGCCTGTCCGAACATGTTACTTACCTCTATCCGTGCCTCAGAGAATAATATATTCTTATTATTTAATTGAAACTTGGGGGAATTAAATAATAACAAATAAGTAAAATAAAGTAACCTTTTTATTTGTCAAATAATTATTTACAAAATAAAAAAAATTTAATACACTTAAATAAATTCAATTTCATATCTTTTGCCGATGAAGCCCTTATACAAAATGGATATTTTTCTCCGTCCCTGTGGATATTCTTGAATCATTTCGTCGGTTATCTCTGTGCCAAACCTATTCGGTAGAAATACTCTCCTCGGCTGGTCTTCATACCCTGTTGGTCCAATATAATTTATATGGGCAATCACAGCATTTCCAAATTTGGTATTGATTCTTTCGAATCTATCCACTTCATATGCGTACCCAATTCTTAGGTCTGAAAGTCGGGCAATGCCCACAGACTTTTTATTAACCTCGTTTAAAAAGGTTGCTAATGAAGACATCTGAAATAGAATCGTCAGTTTATAGTGTAAGAACATAAAAAATACATATGAAATTAAATAAGGAAAAAGTACTCACTTTGTTTGCCTGAGGTTGCTCTTGATGATAGCTCACTGGAATGTAGGTGACGAATGAGGAATTGTCATACACGCTCGATAATTTATTGACACGACGCCCCCCACTCTTTAGGCATGACGTCACATTCTAGTCAGCCAATAGAATTGCAAGATAGTTCCCCACTCTTACTCTCATTTCCCCTCACCATGATGACTCATATCCTGTCTTCAGCGTAACTTATCTTGTCCGTCCAGACATGTTTCCACAGGTCTTAGCATGATTTATAATACTTAATCCAATTAAGAGAAATGTATGTATATACAGTGACTCATCTAGGTTTATTTATTTCAAACATACCTTGCCTGTCCAGACATGTTACCCCAGGTCTGGACTCATTTTTTTCTATTTTTTCATTACATATTCTAACCTATCTCTACCTGCATGAACATGTTACTGCCTCATAACTTATGTTATTTTTACTTATTTAATAAATTGGATTAACCTTCTAACATGTCTCCGCATGCATCAGCCTGCATTTATTTTTCATACTTTGTATTTCTATATAAATTTTGTTTACCCCTCTTTGTTCAGCATTCGCTTTAAGCTTTCTCACCACGTCAAGGTGGGGGTAATCGAGAAAGTTTTTTAATAAAAAAAAAATATAAGGAAATTAATAAAAACAAAATAAATTTTTTTTTTTTTACTCATTTATTGAAACATAATGCAAAATATTTACAGAAAAAAAAAACCCAATTTTAAAATAAAAATTAACTTCTTCTTAATACAAAATAACAACTTAGGAAAATACAAGTAGACAGAGAAATGTTCACAATCGGATTTAATTTTTCTAGGTTTTGCCTTAATACACATTCAAACATTGTACAATTCATTCAAGGTTTACGGGTTTTTAGAACCTCGCCAGTGACCAGCAGTCAGGTTTACGGATATTTCTACCACTCCAGTGACCGACATTCAAGGTTTGCGTGCAATTTAATGCATCGCCAGTGACCACATTCACACACACACATACATCAAGGCAAAAATATTTCTGTATCATTCCAACCAAACTTACTATTTAGCCAATTGTTAATGACTTGAATTCGATACTGCGTACATTTCTCTCTACATGTGTTATGTTGAATACAGTGGTTGCCTTTTTCTACTGCTTGAAGTGAATCAATTTTCGGACAACCATAATCTTCCAAGTTGATTACACAACAATTGTACAAATTTTGCAAGAGAAACCTTTTCTTATCATAACCCTTAACAAATACAAATTTATAGTTACAATCAATACATTTGAAAATATCTCTAATCACTTCATATTCAACTTCCCCATCATTCCATCTGATTTTATGATAATAATTTTCTAACCAATAATTAGTTCTTCTACTTTTATCTGTTTGTTTATGTTGTATTGGCGGTTTGAATATCCAGTGACGAACAGTTTGATAGTTATAATCAAAAAGTGATAGCTCTTTAACAATATAACCTCCTACAC
Source organism: Triatoma infestans (assembly GCA_011037195.1). Lineage (NCBI taxonomy): Eukaryota > Metazoa > Arthropoda > Insecta > Hemiptera > Reduviidae > Triatoma > Triatoma infestans. Next base: position 123,396 of record JAAEAF010014427.1, on the reverse strand, counting down.
TATCCACAAAGCACTGGAAGTCAGCAATCAGTACGCCTGTCTGAGCCATACTGAACACTGAGCCAACAGTTCACACCTTTTTATACCATACGGCGTACAATGCCAGTTAGAGGATTATATTCTACCACCCTATCATGTATAATAAGACAATATGCCGTTGTGTTGGGCGGGAATGGATTTTTTGATTCAAATTCTAATCTTACGTCAACTGGACCCGTTTTGATAGATTCAGACTGTTTAGAACAATCTATTACAATTACGGGTGTTTTGTCTTTAAAATTTCGCCAAGAAGTTAGAGGTTTCACTTGTTCCCCATAATATGACATTTGAAAAGAAGCATACATGTGATACAACAGTGCATAACGATTAGCTGAAAAATCGATGTTCAAATCATCGTATGGAAAAGCTTTACAATTTAAATACAGTTTCACATTTGAAACATTACAATGGTCAAAATGGCTAGCATTGCTTTCCACATTATTTGCTCGTTCAGTTTGAAAAGCTAAAATGAGGTAGCGTGGCTTTTCCAGCTGACTTGATGTTTTCACCGACCAGATTTGTCTTTGAGTTGCCGGCAATAGTGGATAATCATAGAGTTCCCAGCTTCTAAAACTTAGTGAAAATACCTTTTCAGATTTGAGATGACGCATAAGGGCTAATCTCTGATGTTCGTTGACGGTGACGTAGGGCAGCTTCCAGCATAGTTTCACCAATTCTATTTTACAGTTTTCCACCGCATCTTCAGCTCTCTGTCGGCTGAATTTGTAAGCGTTTCCATCTTGTCTGCTTCTAACGAGTATCAATTCTTGTTTAACATTGATCACAATTTTCTGATAGTCTTCACAAAATCCCAGTAGTGATGATAGAGGAATGCATAGATTAAAGTATCCCTCATTTGAAGTGACGTTCAGCGTATCACTCTGAGGGTAACACCAGCCCCAGTTTTCTAAGTAGTGACAGCCGTCCTTAAGTGAAACCAAGCCTTTAAGGGTGCAAGCAATTCCTGGATTTCTTACACGATCTATTTCAACTCCACTCAGTTCATATCTTATTTCATCAAATAGAAATGCAAATGCATTATTGGTTAATTTTGATGAAGTTGGTATTGTTGAGCCGTCTTCTTTTAAAAACCTACCCTCCAAATAAAGTAAACTTTGACTAGGCAGCGTATATAGATCTTGATGTTGTACACTAATACGTATTTCATCACCAGGCAACAGTTTTGATGATGCATAAGGGTGATGTGAATGCAATTCTATGCATTCAATTGAATTGTCGAACAGACGTCTTTCTTCCAAATCTAGCACTTCCATATTGGTGATAACACGTAGTAACCTGCCGCTTGAAGAAAGCGAATATTGCTGTTGGTTATCGATGTTCTCTCGTCAACTGTTCTCACTGGAATGATGGTTTTCTTCTCTGCAGTTGTCCTTTTATTCACTCTCCTAAAGTCCAAACCCATCGCTGTCTGGCGTCCAAATGAACGCACACAACTATAATCCTTCCTTTTATAGCAGATCCAGTAAGTAAAGTAAACACAGCTGTCCACAATTGTTGCTGCCTATTTTTTGATACTGCTTTCTGTTCGAGGAAATACGGCAACCTTTTAAATAGCGAACTAGTTCAGAAGGTGGACTGGCTCCACTGCTGTCGAAGAATTGAACATAATCGCCTCTCTTCTTATAGCAAACCCAGTGAGTTCCTCTCCCACAACTACTATCCAAATTGAAAATAGCACGCTCATTTTTCCACGGTTTCACTGGAAATTCATCAATCATGAATACCCCTCTAAAATGGGGAATTTTCTTCGATTTAGCTAATCTGAGTAGATCAAAATTAGTCAGCCGCAAGCGAGGTAGCCCATCCAACATTCGTTTAGCTTTACCACTCAATTTAGGAGAATTTCCACCAATCCGTTTAGGAGTAGGAATGACTCGTTTCTTCTTCTTCTTGTCTCTAGCACGTCGCATGATGAACTGAATCAAGTTAGCCTCGTCCGGCTTTATATAAGTACATTCTTCACATTCTCCCAGCTGTTGTGAGAATTGTCTAAACCTAGCCATTTCACTAAAACTTTATCACCTTTTCGCTTCATAATCTTCTCCACAAGATAGATGTCGGGATATTTCACTAGCTGTAGTTCCTCTTGATAAAAACCTCCAGCAATTATTTGCCCTTTATAATCTTGTAGATGATATGTCACTGGTGCAGTATTCTTAACTTCTACAACTTTAAAAATCTCTGTAGACCATGAAGGATGATAGCCTTTGGCAAACTGCGCTTTGTACTTGGATATCCGTACATGATCGCCTGCTTTGAATCTAGGAACTGTAGTGATTGTTTTCTTCGCATATACATCACGTAACAGCCGTTCTTCTACATCCTTACCTCGTACAGAAACCGGTGCCATTTTGATCGTTCGATGTTTAGTTTGGTTATATTTCTTTACCAGAGAGTTTATGATAGTTAGCCAATCATAGGATCCTTGCAGGCTAAACTTTTTCCACATTGCAGATTTCAAAGTTCGATTGAATCGCTCAACAATTGAAGCTTTCAAATTACTAAAGGTTGAATAGTGATTTATACCATTCACTTTCATCAGCTTGGCAAATATTCTGTTATAGAACTCCTTGCCATTATCAGATTGTAGATTGTTTGGCTTTCTTTCCTGCAATACCTTTTCAAATGCTCTACTCACCTCAAGTGCTGACTTATTCTTAAGAGGTAGAGCCCACGCATATTTGGAAAAACAATCAATCACTGTCAAGAGATATTTGTTGCCTTTGTTGAATCTGGCGTAAGGAAGCATCTCTACGAGGTCAATTTGCCATAGGTCGTCTATTCCCTTCAATAAAACTGATCTTCTCTTGAATATTCTTCTTGCTGGTCTATGCAACTCATGCACGATCTGTTCCTTAACGGATGTCATGATGAAATGAGGTGTATCGTAGGTTAGTCTAAGCTATTATACCTCCGTTTCTCAGTTGATCTTCTATTCTTTTTATTTCAACACCAGCATTCTTTGTGCCAAATAACACTCTTAATCTGTCTACAAGCCTGTTGGGGTCGACATGTCCAGCACCTTTTTTCGTTGGAAACAATTTTGAAATCACTTTCCTATATTTCATGTTTGTTTTCAGTTCCTTGATTGCTCCAGTTGGACTGTGTCCTTCTTTATGAGCGTTCGTTTGTTGTAGTATTCGCTTATAATTATCGCAATCTGTCTTTTTTACCAGCGTTAAGTTTGGATATTTCATAAATAACAATTCAAAAAGTCCTGGGGTTGCATAAAAGGTATCTTCACCAACAGATAAAATGTCTTTATTGATTGAGATCTCCGTGTCACCAATGGTGAACTTCTGGCCATCATAAACTACGCCATATACCATATCCAAATCCTTAGTTTCATTTTTCATAAATTTTGCAATATAATTTGAGGATATTTCTCCCACTTCTTTCAAATATTTTTCTGAAATTTCTTTTCCTTTGGGCGTGTGTACCAGTTCTCGTACTTCTTGAAGCGGTGTAGTTGGAACTGAAGTTCCAGCCGACTGTGGAGTACACTTCAGCGGTCTCTTTGCTGGAAGCTTCCGCTCTTCTTCAGGCGAGGAATTTGATATTCCGGGTGTTGTAGCCGATTCTAGCTTTAGATATCTTGGTCTTTTTGCTGGTGGTGTTTCGGAAACAACCGGCTCCGGCTTCAGTGTTCTCTTCAGATTAAGTTGAGGCGAATGATCCTCTTGTTTACCCATTAGTTCCTTCAAAGGATTCAACAAAGGCTGATATTTCATTTTCAAATATTCATCAGTCTCTTCCCTGTTTCTCCTTAGCAAGTTATACTTTTCTTGGATTGCTTTCCTAGTGGCGATTATATCGCGCATTGCTTGAGTTGACTCTTCCATGTCTTGCAATAGACTGATTGTTACATCTATATTCAAGGTATTATATAGGCTCCGAAACCTTTACGATAACGCCCATCATCTATCCGTCTGTCTTTGTCCAGTACAAGAAAACCATACTTGCCATCTTTCCAGCACCAATGACAAATTTTTCTAAACTTTTTAAAATTCATATCAGAGTTAATATGATCATCATAAATCCGTCTCAGATTAAGTTCATCCTGTCTGAAAAGTATTAGTAAGTTGGCGTTTTCTCTGATCAAATGTTTCGGTATCCTTGTATAGCCCTGACTTAGATAAAAGATATCAACTCCATTATGGCGTCCCATACAAAAATAAGCTCTTACATTATCCTGCTTATCACAAGCAATATCGTCGAATATAAACACTGAGTTCGGTAGGGCCTCTTTAGGTGCTGGAACTTGATCATTATCTTCAAATTGGAAAAAGCCAATATTTTTCAATGGTTCCAATATTTGTGCTAACTTCCTATACTTGGGTTGCTGTAAGGACTTGGCAAACAAATAAATATTTTCAAATCTAACACCTTTAGGATCATAAAGTAAACTCAGCATAAGATTAGTTTTTCCACAATTTGATGGACCACACACTAAACATCTAATTGAATCAGGAAAAAGTGGCCCATGTTTAGATTCAGTCTTTGAAGAGTTGTTGTCATCAAGATTTTGGACTGAGAGGGTGTGTTGTTGCTTAACCAACCTCATGATGGGAACTAATAAGGAACGCTCTCCCGCCTCTCTTTTTATACTCATGTACATCTCAGAAATTTATCCTACAACACATACATACAACCGCAACCAACATTCACACAATCTACAAATATTCAACCTAACTATATATATATAAAAATTCCCACCACCATAAACATATTTACAAAGAAAAATTAAGCCTAAACTATATATATAACAAAAATTCCCCACCACCTTTTTTTTTTTTTTTTGTTTTTATTATTATTGATTTTTTTCTTTTTTTATTATTATTATTTTTAGAAAAAAATGTTTACATATTAGTATAAAATAAAATAGTGCAAAATATATACAAATAAATAAATAGAAAAAAGTTTAAAATTAAAAGCTAAGTAATAGAAACAAAACCCAAACACTCTTCTAACCTAACTTATATACATATCTACATATATACACAATTTGCAGGACCCACAACTTTACACAGCTTGTTTCGCTATGGTAAAGTGACCATGGGCGAGAGTACTTACACGATCGACCAGATGGCGTTTGTCGTCGTGAGGCGAAAGGGATACTTTTCTCTGTTCAACGGAAAAGAGTTTATGTTCTTTTGAAACGATTGTTCTAAAAGAAGTGGTAAACTCTTTTCCGTCGAACAGGGCAGCCAAATAATCATCGAAAGTTATCTTTCTTTCTACGGCTGCCTTCTTTATCCCTTTCGCCCGTTTCTTCTCTTGCCCCCGGATACGTAATGCGTACATTTTAGCGCGGAGGCCCACGAATTCAGAGACAGGCTCACCGCTAGCCTCGTCCTTGAACTTCCCCAACACCTTTTTATTTTTCCTACTATGGCAAGGGTGTCCGTTAGGGTAGTCTGATGTGTCCAACTCGTCAAGTAAGGTGGTCATGTCTGTGTAAAAGTCGTCAGTCTTGATTTCGTATATAAAACTATCTGTGTCCGTATAGAGCATTTTAAGTTTGTCGGTTCCGTATTTGGTGAGCATCGTGTTGTAATGAAAGTCGTACATCCGGACCTTGGACAGATCAAGTATGGCCATTCCGACATAAGTCGGTTTGTTCATAGTGATCTGCTCAAAGTCCAGATGTACCGCTACCAGAGTCTCGGAGTAAATAGTCCTGTCTTTGAATGTCGGTTTTGCTATAAGTTTCCGTAATCTCCGTTCGTCTGTCACCAGTTCTATTTTCATGCGTTTACGTACGTCCTCCATAAATTTTCCAAAAACAGCGTTGTTCATTAGTTTGTAAAAGTCTTTGTCAAAGTCGTTTGTCGCCTGTTGTCTCATTTGGGTGTTGAGGTCGATGTAGGAACGAAGCCACCGGGACTGCTTGAATCGCAGCGCCCTATGCACGCGTACTAACCGGAGACCTAAACCCATGGCCTGTTTCAAGTTGACGAAATGGACAACGTATTTCTCCCTGTTTGTTAAAGTTGTTAACAATTTCTTATTAACCTGTCCCGGAGGCACCCGATTCTCCGGGAGAAGGGGGAAATCGTTGTGCAGTTCGTGCAACTCAGTCGGATACTCTAAGTCGGCTTCGACAATATACCCGAAGGGGCCATCTACTTGTATATTGCCCCAGTCTAGAGTATCCGGATCCTGTACCCATTCGAAACCTCCATAAGGAAGCGGATTTGACATTGCCCACCCGTACAAATTGTTCGCATCTAGGTAGGCAATGTACTTCGATTCCTTTTGGGGGTCTCGATCTGGGTACAGATAAGCATTGTCTGCTTTACCATAGCGATGACTGCACTGGCAAATGCCGCCCCTTATACCGCGCTCGACCATCAGGAGCTGGTCATAATCTGTCAGTAGATCTAAATGTACCCCTGTACACTTCAGCATGGCATCCCATGCCAGTCCGGGAGCCGTGAAATACCAGGCAGGGTCCAGCGAATATGCTCCTATGCAAACATCCCTGAAATTTTCAAAGATGTCACATAGGAGCATTACGTCTACCTTGAGGTAGAGCTCGCTGTACCCCCCTAGGGTTCTAATTTCAAACGCCTCCCAGACTGACTGCGCATGCTGATAGTCCTCGTCCGAAATGTGGCATTCATTAAGGGTGCTATAGAATGCCTCCTTAGGGGGTAGAACCGTCTCCCTAAGTTTTTCGAACGAGTCCGTGTAATCGTAGGGGTACACGCCTTTCCTTATGACCAGATCCATCTTGTCGGCGGGGAAGAATTTGCCCGTATCAAGAAATTTATCTCTGGGCAAATTCTTCGACAACCTATCTAAGCTGGAAGACATGAAGCGGAAGGTGTCCACAAATCTGACGGTTAGGGCGCCCACTTGTTTGCTAAAAGAGATATATTTCTCTTCGCTGTTGGGGATGACATCAATACGACTTGAGTCATACCCCAACTCGCGAACAATAAAGTGGGCGTCGTAACCGCTCAGATTGTGAAGGAAGACGGGAAGGAAGCGAGGAGTTCGGTAGAGGATGTTACAGGAAGAGTGAGCAGGACCACGATACATACCTGTGATATGATCGTGATCCGCCACTTTAGGATCGGAATTGTTGAAGGATGAATGACAAAGGTAACAGGTTTGGGATTTTGTGAAGTCTTCCAGCTGAGATGGTGTCAAGGGAAGCATTGGCCGCTTTATGGAGTATACCTGAGCCACCTTCTCAGCCACTGCCTTTATATATGCCATGAACTTCTCTGCGGAATCTTCACCTGTGTAGATGTAAGGTTCCACAGGGAAGTCGGCAGGAAGGCAGTGGCGTGGTATGTCTTCTGCTACTTTTGTATAAGCGCAGAAGCTCATGGGAAGGTGACTCTGGTAGGGAGTGGTGTATGACCGACTCGAATTGCCTACATTGGAAATTTTTTTTAAAATCGATTCAAAATCAGCATAAATGACGATGGGAATCCTCATCTGATTTTGAATTTTAGTGAATGAAACAGTTGGAGGAGTCCCATCGTCATTACATGCAGGCAGAACAATTCGGGTCGGTCTGTTTTCTCCACAATACTCCATATGCTCCTTCACCCGCTCTGCGATGTTCACGCTGTCGGTGTTGAAGTGCGTGAAACACCGCTTGCAAACGTGTACCCTTTGTTCGTGTTTTGTAATCTGGCGGGCCACTAACCTATTAAAATCGCTTATATAAGCATAGTGGCTCCGCCCGTTTTCCAGCGACAGGAGAAGGAGGTCACGATGGTCTTCCTTCTCCTGCTTTACCACTTTCAAAGGGTACACGTTTCCATGCTCTCCAAGGGTGAAAACATTTACTGTGATATTATTGTACTTTTCAAATTTTTTCACCTCATGGAGAGGAGTGGGGAAGGAAATGCAGTCAAAATTATAGCTGTGTTCCAAGTTAGCATATTTGCTAACTCGTTGTGGGTCCTTTTTTACGAGGCGGGAGAGAATGGCATACTGAAAGCAGCGGTCATCAACATTTTGAACATTTATCACAGCCTTTTTATGGGCAATATGAGGGGGCAAAGGTATAAAGCTGGAGCCGCCAAGAGGTGTAAACTTATTAGTTCGTAGAAGGACTCCGTCGAACTCCTTCAAGCTCCATCCGCTCCCCTTTAGTGTTGACTCCTCCATCTCTAATACAATTTTCTTAAAACTTTCTTGCAAACATTCATCGATGGAGGAGTCTTCATAAATCACTTTGTTTTTGGTCTTGAAGGCGCGATCGGTTGTTTCACCTTTAACATTCTCAAAGGTCGCCTCCAAGACCAAGTTATATTTTAGGGGAGCATCATTTTCATCCATTACTTCCTGAAGCAATCGATGCAATGTTTCCAACTGACTAGACAGAAATTCCATTGCATCGATTGCTCCGGAGCTTGGAAGGAAGAAAGTTCGCAGAGTCCCTCTGTGAGCCGTTTCCACCTCATATAATTCCCCTTGAGCGGCATCCAGCCTTGCTCTTTTGGACATGACCGCTGCTTCAGTGCCGCAACGACGCAAATGAGCAAGCATCGTTTTCCTTGAAGAAAATCTTTCTTGGCAATTTGGACATTTGCGAGCTTGCTCATTTGCATTGCAAACGGTTTCATGGCGTTCCTTATAGTCCCTCCGCAAAAATAACTTGCTACAAAATTGGCAATTCATTGTAAAGTATATATACACACTAATAGCTAACGAATACTATTTTAAGACTAAAATTAAGTAAAAGAAACTTATAACTAAACCTCCACCAAAGAAAAAATAAAGATAAGATTAAAAAAACTAGAAATAAAAGAACTGTACAAAAAATTATAAAAAAAAAAAAAAAAGCAAATGAAACCAAGTTTGGGAAAAAAAGAAGAAAGAAATGAACTTCTAAAAATATATGTAAAAAAAGTAATACTAAAATATATATACAATTATTAAAGAGATAAAAAAGAGGGGATAAAATGTAAAACTAAACAAGAAATGAAATATTGTAAACAAAAAAATAAAATAAAATAAACAAAAACTTGAATTTAAAAAATAATAATAATAATAATAACGGTTAAAATTCTTAAAATTAAAAAAAATTAAATAAAATAAATAAATAAAAACTTGAATCGAAAACAAAAATATGAATTCCAATTAAATATTTAAAAAATAAAAGAAAAAGAAACGAAATTCACTAAGTTTTTAAAACAAAATAAAATCACTTACCGAAACTGACTGCAAGGATGAAGCTGAAGGCGAGATGTTGATACCAAGAACACTGAACACACAATTAACTAAGCTATGAAGGTGCCCGACTTTTATACCTTCGGGTGATTCGATTATTAAAACGCGAAATACTATTGGCTAATGTGGGTGGCGTGATGCTAGAGGTGGGGGTATGTAGACTGTTTACTAGCTAAGAATTGTTGAAACTTGTATGGTGCGTCATCATCATCATCAACATCATTTTAGTTGACAAAATAATTAAAATATGACTCATGGTATTACTTATATTTTTCCTTAATCGGATTAAATTTAACAATGTTCGAAGGAAAAAAAAATAATAAACCTTTTAAAATAAAAAAAAAAGAGATTAAGATAAGAGTAGATTTTTTTTTTTCATAATATAATTAAGTATTAACATTGTTAAAAAAAAAAAAATGAAAAACCTTTTTCTAGATGAGTCATTGTATATACTTATATTAATCGGATTAAGTATTAGCAACATTCGAAATAAAAATAACAAACTTTTTAAAATAATAAAAAGGGATTAAGATAAGAAAAATGACTCATTGTATATACTTATATTAATCGGATTAAGCAGCAGCAATGTTCCAAATAAAAATATGACTCATGGTATTACTTATATTTTTCCTTAATCGGATTAAATTTAACAATGTTCGAAGAAAAAAAATAATAAACCTTTTAAAATAAAAAAAGAGATTAAGATAAGAGTAGATTTTTTTTTTCATAATATAATTAAGTATTAACATTGTTAAAAAAAAATTAAAAACCTTTTTCTATATGAGTCATTGTATATACTTATATTAATCGGATTAAGTATTAGCAACATTCGAAATAAAAATAACAAACTTTTTAAAATAATAAAAAGGGATTAAGATAAGAAAAATGACTCATTGTATATACTTATATTAATCGGATTAAGTAGCAGCAATGTTCCAAATAAAAAATAACAAACATTTTAAAATAATAAAAAGGGATTAAGATAAGAAATAGATATATATATATTTTTTTTTTAATAAACCTTTGCCTGGATGACTCATTTCGTAATAGGATTAAGTATTACAAAACATTATGCAATAACTAACCTGTTGTGGTAGAAGCAGCAGTGTTGTTTTTTATTAATAAAATCGATATTAATCAATATAGATAATCGATATTCGATTGGCAGTGAAACACTATAGGCTGTGTGACGTTATCTGAACAGGAATTATCTAGAAGGCAGTGGTTTTGTGTTATATATATATAAAATAAAATATTTAATACAGTTTAATCATGGAGGCAGTGGCAATGTGACGTCATAGGAGTGGGGATAATGTTACTAGTAGTAAGTTGTATTGTCTGAAATTCAGTTCTAAATGCGTGTCCGGTATGTGCACATCGTTATAGCAGCAACAGTCCTGGAGAGGGGGTAAGTGAATAATTCTTTTTATTATTATTATTATGTGTGAAAGTTGAATGCCACTCCGCCATATTTTTTTTTTTTTGTGAGTGGGGCGAGGCGAATAAAATTATGATAGTGCGGGGGTTGAGTTAAAATAGAAGTGTACGTTGAAAAGTATAGCTAGCGAGAGGATCATTGTGGCCGACTGGTTATGGTGATGCGACTTCCAACCTAAAGAATGTAGGATCGAATCGCAGGTAAGACAAGTTTTTTTCTTATAAAATTAAAAATAATTTCCAGAGTATGGTGAAGTGAGGGGTGTGGTGTGAGTGTTGCTTCGGTTAGATTCCGCCATCTTGTTGTGGAGGGAGGCGTTTTCTGTTAGCATGAGTGAGGGAGGTAGAAAGAAAATGGCGTCATCGATTAGGATGATAGAATAAGGAGTGGGGGAGAAAAGAAAATGGAGTCATCGGTTTGGATGATAGATTAAAGAGTGGGGGGTGGAAGAAATAATAGGAACATCGGATTGGATGCTAGTTCAAGGGGTGGAGGTGGAAGAAAAAATGGAGTCATCGATTTGGATGATAGGTTAGGGGTAATGGAGGAAAAATAGAGTCAACGGATTGGATGCTAAGTTAAGGGGTGGGGATAGAAAGAAAATGGAGTCATTGGTTTGGATGAGATAGCTTAAGGAGGGGGGAGTAGGCGTGGTTTGAGGGGGTTATCGAAATCGATGATTGGTTGCTGGTAGGGGTAAGGGAGAGGGGTAGAGGTAAATGGGCGTGGCTTAAGTGCTCGTCGAGTTCGATGATTGGATGTAGCTTTGGGGGAAGGGTGGGGATAAGGGGCGGTCGATGCTTAGAGGGTATTTGTCCAGGTCGACGATTGGTCAGTGGGCGGGGCTTAGGAGAGGGGTGGAGGTAAGTGGGCGTTGCTAAAGTGCTCGTCCAGTTCGATGATTGGTCGGGGGGAGGGGGAAGTGGGCGGGGCTAAAGTGCTCGTCCAGTTCGATGATTGGTCGGTGGGCGGGGCTAGGGGGAGGGGTGGGGATGGCCGTCATTTTGTATTTTAGGTGCGCCAGAACCGCCAAATCTTATCTACTAATCTCAAATGGAATGTGCGAGTTCTGTTTTATTTTGTCCCAATTACCCTGAGGGTGGCCCTAGGGTAGTGGATTCCTGAAAGATGTATAGAGCATTAACTGGAGTCACTGCAGTCGACATACGTTGAAAAAGCTAAATTACTCTTGCTATTTTCTCATACTAATCCATCTTGGAATGGAAGGTTGTCGCAATATTATGCATTTATATGTTTTCAGATAATACCGTATTCAAATACGTTTGTGTAACTAAACATTTAATAGGCGTAACTACGTATATTATATCAAGTTTTCGAGCAATTCGAGAAAAACTGAAAAATCCATTCTGAATAGTCGTACTTCCGGTTAATGGATTTTCTTCAAATTTGGTATTTTCAAAAACACATTTAATTGTCCTGAGTAATATATATAATTGTTAGAACTATTCAATATTTCATGGTTAATTAATGTGAGGCAATGTTTTATATGGAGGGTAAAAAAATCAATCCTTTATACCGTGTCCGTTATTCTCTTAATTGATTATCTCTTGGATACTTTTATCCATTGTGCTAGACGAACAATTAATGTAGTAAAGTGAAGTAATTATGAATATTTTAACAAAGTTCGCTGTATTTTTCCAGATCCATCTACACAACTATTAGTATTTAGTTGTTATTGAAGGAGGCTGGAAGGTCTGCAGCATGTATATAGACCACGTCAGAGCATGCTATATTGTGTTCATGAAAAGAGAATACAGTATGAGCCAGACCATATTTTACGGCAGTCGCCTTGTTGTTAGATATTTCCACTTAATTTCACATAAAAGAGACCGACTCTCTCTCTCTCTCTCTCTGTCTGGACTAATTATAAATAATGAATCAAATACCATCATTTCCTCATAAGATATATCTACCACCATCAAATTTCATTTGTTATTTACGAGAATATTTACTCTTTTTTTTAAATAAATTTATTTAATTATTTATTATTTTCTCTTGCAATTAGTAAGAAAATATATTGCAATCGCGCCAGATTTTCGAAATAGATTTTTCACCGGAAATACAGGTTTTGAGGTCCCCTGAATATGAAAACAATGTTTTTAGCAAATGGTCACACACATACAGTGTGTGTTGTGTGAACAGGACATCTCAAAAACGAAAGCTCAACCAAAAATGGTTGAGCAGCAACGTAAGCTCTTCTCTAATATATTAATATTAATGTTATAAAGGTGATTCTGAACATTAACAATAATCGCTTGTTCAGAATTCAAAATAAAAGTAATCTAAACCAGTTATTATCTAATTCTATAAACATAGCTTGGACAATTGAAAAATAATAAATATAAAATGCCTATAAAGTTTTATAGTTTTTTATTCGGGTAAATGTTTCGTCTAGAAATTTAAAAAAAATAAATGATATAAAATTGGTATTCGACGCTGTCCTCAACTGACTTATTATCACTCTAGACACTACAATGGATTCATTACATTGTTAAATACAATTGGACGTATGACAGGTAAAACTATAATTAAAACAGATAGGTTTAGACAACTTTACAATTGATTTGGATAAGGAAATGTGAAAATGGATGAAAACTAATTTATCTAATTATAAAAAATATTTTAATTCAGTTAGATTAGATAAGAGATGAAATCTTTGACATATCTCTACTTTATATGTACGTTGTTCATTAATTAACTATGCATAAACTTGAGACTGAAACATTCAAATGAGGATGTAAAAAAAAATAATAAAAATAAAAGGAATAAATTAAATAAACAAATAGACCAAATAAATTAAAAACATAACTTTAATTAAAATTTAGAACATATTGTGTTAATTAAAGGAAGTGAGGAACAGAAATAGAAAAGAAATCTATTGTAAAAGTTACAGCACTTCTTTCCCATTTTTACAATCTTTACAATTCAAACAGACAAAATATCCTTCAAAGTTGGAAGTTTTTACTTAAATTTTAGATGCTATTAACTTTACACATAAATTTAGAAGGGTGGGGGAATGTAATTTTTATATCAGTTGACTTTTGGGACAGAAGGGTATTCTGAAAATGATTACATAGTAGATATCTTATCATCCCCCCCAGGAAAACCTAAAAATTAGGCAGTTTATGGTCTTGAACTTAACATCAAAATTCTCCCAGGACCCCACCTCACCCCCACACACACAAATTAATGCACATGCATATTTCACGTTAAAAAAAAATCGATCGGTAGCGTTTTTCTAAGAAAATTGGGTAAAACTGAGTTGAAAAAAAAATCGCAATTCCGATTATATGATTTTCACCAAACTTGCAATACTAGAAGTTTATAGTAGTGTGGAATATTAGAATGTTCTTCTCTTTCTTTTTTTTCCAATTTAGAAACAGAGACTTTTCTGCTTAAATGCTTTTAAACTTTGACTTTAAATTATTAAGTTATTTTATGAAAGATTGTCTCTTAAAGTGGAAACGGCCCTTTTTCAAAATTATAAAAATATATATAATTAAGAAGAGAAGTTATTTGTCATCGATTTCACCCCAACACAAAACTAAATATCTGAATTTCTACACCAATCTTTATGTGAACAACGTATAGTTTTGTGATTTAAAGAACACCTCCCACCCCCTGTTAGTTCGAACATTGACCGAATTATATAGACAAAATTTTCATTCTTCTAGTGTTCTACACTTGAAATTATTTTTTAATGCCACGACTTGTTTGCAGAACTGTTAAAAATTTAATAATTACTAATAACAGAAAAAAACTTTAAAAAAGTAAACCAATGGAAATATAATCCTCTTGTACGCCAGAAAGAAAATTTTCCCGCTTGCTGATTTTAATAATTTATAAGGCAGTATTATAATTTGTAAACAATAAAATAAACACATTAATAATTTTTGTTTACATTTATAAATTAAAGCTGTTTTTTAAATGAGTTTAGAGGAATACAAATTATATATTAATATTAATAACATGACAAAAGGAAATTCAATAACTATTTTATTCTTCCTAATTTTTTAGTTGTCAGTTAGAGGGCGCTGTCTGCCGTGAATTATGTTCGTATGTGTTTTTTTAATAAGCCGCCTTAACTTGAGGGTGGTCTGGGATAGCGAGTTCACCACCATTCAGCATACCCAGTGGACTGAGTGGTGCTGTCTGTACACGTCAGAGAGAGTGAGATGGTGGGTGGGGGTGAGTGAACGAGTGAGTATGAGTAGAAGGCAGATAGCACTACGTTCAGCACGGGCAGCTTCTTAACTGGCTTTGCTGTAGTTGTTATGTGTAAGTAAAAAGAGTAAGAGGAGGCGGGGATACAGTAGAGGCTACATATACACAAAAACAAATCCACACACACACACACACACACACACGTAAACTAATAAATATATTTTAAAAACAAACATCCATCACAATATAGTTCTACAGTTGGACCACCAGTCGGCGCTAGCTTCACTTATACTTAACCGATCGATTTGTCAAGCATGCGCACTAAACCCCACTATACCCACAGAGTAGCGTTACCAAACAAAAACACCGGAGGAGGAGAAGTAGAAGAAGATGAAGAAGAGGGGATATTTTCTAACTCCCACACGTTTCGGCGGGCAACCTCTCTCCATACAACTACTTTACCCGTGGTCCTTCGTATTGTGTCTGTGTGGTGATAAAGTCGGTGTGCGGCTGTGTGTGTATGGTGTGCGCGCGCGTGTGTGTTTGTGTGTGTGTATGAAAGTCTGTGCGGAATGGGTCGGTGTATGGTTATGTATAAGTGTGCTGAACATACCTAAGTAAGAGGAGCACACGTGTGTTTGTGTGATCATTTTACGTAGCGTTTTTTTTTTTTGTGGTTGAAGAGGTAGAAGAGGAAAGGGGTCGAGCTGGTGAGACAGGACTATGGACGTAGTAGACAGTGTCCGGGTGTTTTGGAAGAAAAGGTTTTTGGTATTTCAGTCGGTCAAAAGAAGATAGAACAGAGGGTGGTGATGTTTGTGTATTGCGCATTGTGTGAGTGTGTATGTGTTGAGAGAGAGGAACTTGTGGAGAACTAGTGTAGAGAGCCTGGACTGGATTCTAGTGCCAGGGGGCCTAACCCTAAAACATCATCTCTGAGCTTTACCACCACATCCGGCTCTGCGTGCGCCACTGGGTATACGAGTCATAGAGCGAGCAAAACCTTAAAGTCAGGAAGTAAACCTGCGGCAAACAGGAAGTCAAGGTAGCGCACCCACTTCCTATACAACCACTTGGTATATCCCCCACTTGATTTGTGTGTGTGTGTGTGTGTGTGTGTATGTGTGCGTGTGTGTGTGTAGGTCCGTATTTCTGGGTGTTTATGCGTGTATAAGTGTGGTTGTACTTTAGAGAATATCTGAGTGAGAGTGTATTATACGTTTTAATGTCCAGAGAAGAGAGAAGGACGAGGTATGTGTTTACTACTTAATAATTAAACCAATAGGATGCCATTTTTAAGTATATGATATAAATAGATATATAAATAAATTTATCCATTTATTTTCTTAATCTAAAGAAATCAATTAATTGAGCTAATCTAGATTAATTTTTGGTTTTTGTTTTATAAGCCCTACAGAACATTTTAAAGATTTGATTACTTGTAGGGGGAAACACTTTAATGAAAATATTTGCAATACAAAAGGTGCTGCCCAAATAGATCGGGTTGCTAGACACACAGCGTACCAATCAGTCAATCAAGACATTGGGATTATTTAAGAAAAAAAAAATGCCCGAGATATGATCCTCTGAAAAAATACCGGAGAAAAAGATGGAAAATAAATAAATGATTTGACTAGTGGTGACCAGAGAGCACCACTGCTAGCAGTAACCTGCCTTCATAACCTTTGCTATTTGTTGTTACCTCCCTTTCGTTTATTTATATATATATATATAATATGTTTGTTTTTAAGAGAAACCGTAAATGGAAGATTACAAAACTTCCATTAATTCAAAAATTATTGAAAATAATTCATTGTAAAATCGGGTGATTGCTGAAATTTTCAAGTTTACAGAATTTTTAATTGTTTTATAATAAATAATGAAGAGATTATATTTAATGGGAAGAAATAAAAATTTGTTAAAACTATTTTTTACTAGAATAAAATTATAATTTTTTTTATTATTTTTATTAAATAATGATTCTTGATTATTTATATATATATATTTTTTTAAACATAAGAATCTTGATTTGTCCAGTTACAAGAATATAAGAAACTCTTTATTGTCAACTCAACAATAGTGTGGCTGCTCAAATTCATCGAGATGCTACAAACACAGCATCCTGATCAGTCGAGTACATTAAAAACAGATCTGGTATACAATACTCACATAACTTTCTCAAACTTGCAATTTTTATTGAACCATTTAAATGAATAAAGATTCTATTTATTCTTAAACATTTGATCAGTGATTCTCAACCGGATCATTTTAGTGTGCCGTCACTGCGACTACCCATGCATAAGCGACGTCAGACAAGTAGTTCAATCGGTTCTTCCGACATAAAAACGAAAAAAAAATTCCACACTTTTAAATCTGGGTCACGAAATGAGTGTAGTATTATCATGTTTACGCCCCAATATAAATAAAGTTATCGAAAAACAGCAAGCTCAAATTTCGCGTTAAATGTAATTTGTAAATTATCATTAAACAAACTTGGTAATGCAATTTCATTTTATATTTCATTGGAAATTATTATCGTATGCTACTTTTACAAAATATATTATAGTTACATCCACCAATTAACTAAGTAAAATTCTTCTAAATTATTCTTATTGTTAGTGCGCCGCCAAATTGTAAATCATTAAAATTGTATCATGTTGAAAAAAAGATTGAGAATCACTGTATTAGCTGTTAAATTGAGATATTGAAGAATAGTTCCATTGTTTACTGATTAGTTCGTGTCTTTAGCATAGAGTGCAGCCAGTTTGATTTGATTACATTATCGAACACAAGGCAAAGGCCCATGTTAAGCACAAATCCCCTAGAATTCCCGCCAAAAGTAAATATGTCCAAAAACAAATCAACTTTTTTGCAGCAATTTTTGAGGAAAAAATTAGCGAGAACTGAAAAAAGAAATAATCAATAGATTTGAATTTCTGTTGATGTATTAACCGAAATCTGGTCAGAACCTGAAGTCTAGCACAGATAATCAACTTTGAACTTGCTGCGATTTTTTCCCTTGTTTTTGAGATATTTTATTCGTACAAACATTACAATTCATTCGCTACAAACATTTTTGTTGTCATATTTAGTGGATCTCAAAAAATATATTTCGGTCTATTAATGTATACGTATTTAATTGTATTGAAACATATATTTTCGGTTTATTAAAACTTCCGGTAAAAAGTATGTGTATATTTTTGAAAAAACATCTGAAATTTGATACGGGATTAAATACTTTCTCTTACAGACTAAGAGAATATAAAAGTAAATTAATATCAAGTAAAACCTTCAATAAAGCGAATAACCTACTTAGTTCCATTGACATTATTTCAATAAGCTCAATTGCTGAACTCTTTTCCAGAAGAGTTATCTTTAGGGCTTTTGATATTTGTCATAATTATTCTTCAAATGCATAAATTTTTGATTCTAATCAAAGATTTCAATAGATGTTTATAGCCTTTTTAAGGCATGTAATATGTACAATGGATGCATGTAAAATTATAATACAATGTCCTACGAAGGCATTTGAAGAAAATACGTGGGCGTAACAAGTGGTATAAATTACAATTAGAGTTTTATTATCTAAATTAAAAATAATTCATAATTAATTTGGTAATTTCATAATTGATTAAACCAACAAAAAATATTTTAAAAAATAACAGGGAAGTCATTAATTTCTTGTTGCGTGTAATGTGATTTTAGCTGTGATTTCAATAGTTTTCATGTCAAGATTTTTATTGAGAATGACAATCAATTATTTTGCCAAAGTGGCTGAATCTAACGGCCTCCATCTCTTATAGAAAACTCTTATGACATCTCAGCTGTCATTTTCCGGCTAAACGATCTGCCCCTTTCAAGTAGTATTGTATATATAGCTACCGCCGGTGTTCACCTATATATATATATTCATATATGAAATGAAACTTATATGAAGGAAACTTATATGAAGAAACTTATATATATATATAAATTTTCCTTCATATAAGTTTCATTTCATTTAAGTTAAAAATCTATTTTGAACCATTCATACGACTCTTTTTAAATTAACAAATTTTTCTAGAAACGTCATTTTTATAAAAACGCCAAGTTATACTTAACATTTAGGGACTACCTAAATGTGATAATCATATTCTACATCACCAGACACAGCTTCTATCAAATCCCCCAACAATACTCCAAAATGACATTTTACAGTTTGACCTGGCTGTCATGTTATCGAATCCCCAGAATTCCCTTGAAATCAATGTTGATGAGATATTAGCATTTCAGGGTTTCTTTTCCAAACAAAATCATTGGAGCTGTTTTGGAGAAAATTCTCAAAAATCTCAGAAACCTACTCAAATAAAATCGCACTTTTGATTACGAATTTTCTACAAACTTGGACTTCTAGCAAGGTATATAATGAACAGTATTTGACGGGATTGTATCCGTCATAGCATTATCTTTTCATTATTATTGGTCGGTTATTGAGTTTTGCCTTTTTGTCAGAAAAGTACCACCCTCCCTTTAGGTAGAAATAACCATGTCTAACACTCCTCCTTTCTTCTTCACAGGATCTGCATGGGACATTACTAGGATTTAGCCTACCATAGGCAAATTCCATTTTTTGCACATTTGAGCATTCTCTATTTTCTATTATAATCACCAAGCACATCTAAGAATGCAATACACCTATGTTTTACAGGTTTAGTATAACCTGTAATTCCACCATTGTCAAAGAAATACCTTGAAATCTACTACTACAAACATAATGCCGGATTTAGATCGGTGCTTACAATGCACTGCTCACCGTTGAACCGTTGATCTACTAGCTAAAACATGATTTTATGTCCACAAAGTTAAAACAATATGTATATGCAACATTTTTTAATACTCTTTAATTATACTCAACTACAAGCCTAAAAATCTTGGTTGAAGCACCCAGACATCTTTCTTTTACCGCGTGTTTGTCACTGTTTATGTGACAAACGGGCAAAATTTGTTGTATTAACAAGAAAGAAGAAGTCGTGTGAGCGATTCGCAGATTTTACTCAACGTTTAGCTGCCCTTAACATAAATACGATGGCGGTGGGGATGATTACATGTTACAGATTTGGAAAAATTTGGGGCTGGGGAAACAATGAGGTCGGATTGAAGGGTAGCTATACTTGATTGCTTAAGATATCAAAGCGGAAGCAGTTCTTTGTAAAAAAAAAAAAAGAAAAAAAAGTCTATTGTACGAGTTCCGTAAAAAAACTCCTTTTCAAAAATTAAAAGAAATCAATATTTAGAATTCTAGTTAATTATTATAATAAAACAATGATTGTTAAGTTAATATATTTATAATTTAATTTAACAAGAAGGAATGTTCTCAATTTAGGAAAATTAGTCTTTTGTAATAATTTAAAGATTCAGAATTTTGTATATTAAGCCCTAATTTCTTGGTAGCCAAACAATTAAAACCAGTCGTTAGTTAGTTTTCTAAGTTATATCACCCATTTCAGCATTATTCTTCTAGATTTCTTTGGACTCTTTAAAACTGACCGTATGAGATTTAAAAGCCTATTATTTACATCCATTATATCCGCACATCAGGTTTCATCATCATCATCTATCATCATCCATCATATTCCCATTATCTAACAGTATCAGAATGTTGTGGAGCCCATCGCTTCCTTACTACAGTCTGTAAAGAAAAGCGGTTTATACGTTAAGTAACTTGATGTAAAGCAAGTCTTTGATCGGGTTTGGCACATTGAACTATACTGGCAGACTAAGGGTAATTTCTTTATTTGCTTACCATCAAATCCTGCCAGTCCTAACTAGATTTTTCTCAAAGTACCTCCTTCCGGTCGCCGACTTAAAATTTGCTATGTGAATAGATAATTGGGAGCCGCCGTTGTTGTTGAGAGCGCCTCGACAGATTGCGCCTTAACTATATGTGAGAATGGAATCGTCTATAAAGCAGTTATTTTAACATTCGTGTATTAGTGGAAAGGAATGAAAGGAACTTATTAATATATCCTTATAATAGGCAAATGATTGGTTGATGAGTTCTCAAATTGGATATTATCAATCAAATATCATTTGTGACATTTATATTTTGTTTGACCAATTATGCTAAGCTCAGAAAAATCCTAGCAACTTCTTTAAGGCAGGACTCGCGGTTATTTCGGACTAATAATACGAACAATACCATAAAAAAGTCTTCGTATAAATTTAAGAGCTGCAAAACTTGAGTAAATATTTGGGTTTAGAGACCCATAGACTCACCACTATACCATATTCTATGCATAAACACTGTCACCCTTAGGAAAATCACAATAATCTTCTAAGTCGCAGATTTACATTGTGGATCTAATCCGACTGCTGGTGCCAGTAAGGAACAGAACTAGCCACTTCTTCTGTAGTTTCTCTGGATAGGTAGTTTGCCAAGTTTAAAAGCATTTTCGCTGGTGCCGCTATCGAGAAAGTTGCGGGAAAATAAAATTAAAATCACAATACTTGCACTTGCAGCAAGTTATTTTCTTTAAATTCGGTCTTTTAGAATCTTGGTGGGCCATCCTTTAAATTTGTTTTTTCCTTGAAAAAATTGTTTCAAATAAAAGTGATAGAACTAAATTTGCTTAAAAGCGTGCCAAATTTAAAGGAAACTTAAAATATCCACTTAGTTACTTCCGGATGAGGATTTTTGGCCAATAACTTCTTGTCGGGTGTCTTAATCACATCCAAACGGTTTATTAAGTTGGCTTCCTGAGATTTTTCCTTTTTACTTTCTCTTACTCTTAGGAAAAGAAAGTATTGCGATAGGGCGAGATTTTCGAAATTGAGTCTTCAACGGAAATACATGTTTCCGGAGCCTCTGAATACGGAATACGATAAAAATGTTTTTAGCGAACGATCTTTATGTATGGGTGTGTGTGTGTGTGTCTGTGTGTGTATCAACAGAAAACGAAAAGTTGCAAGAACCTCAAATTGGTATTCCGTTTATGTACTACCACCCCATGGACATGAAAATTTCAGGCAAAACTCATGAACCGGAAGTGCCACTTTACCGAATAGTTTTTTTCCAGTTTCTCGAAAAGGGCTCCAACACTTCTCCTTAAACTTCGTATGTTATCTACACAAATAATCAAATGTCGCTTTTATTTGAAACATTTACCCCCAACAAATTATTTAGGATAGTTTTGTGGAATTTGTGGCGTTAATTTCAAATTTTATATATAGTAGGTTCAGTGTTTTTAGAGCGCTCTGCTGGACAATAATATAATCAACACTTGTCTACCTGCCAAGATTAGTAGGTCGGACTTATCCCCACCACCTCTCTATATTTATGTTCGGAAAAAATGTGAAATTTAAGTTTAAAGAAAAATAGTCATTTGATCGATAGAATTGTATTAAAAGGAGTGCGAATGTTTCACACCACTATCTCCCCACTCCTATTAGATTTTTTATCTATGCCGTTCTCTCTCTCTCTTCACACGAACACATACACACATACACTCAGAGGCCCGTTGCTAAATCACTTTTGGGCCTCAAAACATTAATAGCCTTTATAAATTTGTTGCTTTCTCTTATTTCTCCCACAAAAAACTATCGAGTTTTCACGAAAATGTCCAAGGTTAAAGTGCAATTCCCTAATTGGACATTTAGGGAAGCTCTCAGGTCAAGCTCTCCCTAGACCTGAGAGCTTTTCGTACAAATCGTTCAACCGGAAGTGCCACTTTACTGAATGGGTTTTTCAGTTTTCTGTGATTTTCTCGAAAATGGCTCCAACGATTTTCTTTAAATTATATAACTATACATACAAAGAGCTATAAATCTTATTTGAAATATTTCTCCGGAAAAATTCATTGAAGGTTTCTCAAAGGGAGTTTCCTTGGCCTTCCTCTCTTCCTCTTTCCTTCTGCCCTTGTCTCGTAAACAGTCCTCGCTATCATTTAACACCGGCAATTAATAAAACGTTATAGGAAGTATCTTCCATTGGGTGGTATCTTTTATCAAATTTTTCATGCCCTATATTCTTGAAACATATTTCACTTATTATCGTTGTTGTGTAGCTGTTATGTCTAAATTAATGAAGTTGCAATATTAATGGCTTTATAGTCAACCTCTCTACACCTGAATCTTCATCACTAAGAAAAACTATTATTATTTTTTTTATTCCGAAAAAATTGTTTTTAAGGGGTTCTGAGGAATCTGTGAATTCGGTTTAATTTAAATTGCCGTAACAGGTTTTTATAGGGGCTGATAGGGCACTGCTGTTTAACGCTGAGGGCATGCTGGTATAATGAGTCTGAATTGTCTCAGTCATTATCTCTAAAAACCATCAACTATAAATCCGTATACCTATATTTCAGTGAAATATTCACTAGCCACAGTTAAATGGTACTGAAAATTTCAAATTTCAAGAACATTGGTTTTGTAGATTTGTAATGATTATAGCAAGGAAAAATCGTGTGACTTTTCAATATTTATTTTATTTGTTCAAGAGTAGAAAACTGGGAAATGTGTTAGTGGCAGGGAGTTAGCACGGAGTTCATTACGTCAGAATGAGAACGACGGTGCCAGGTAGTATGTGTATCCAATATGTAATGTAACTTGTTGGGAGGGGGCGGTTATACTGATTCACTTACATACACACATTCATATACACACACACATCTATATGTGATGGAAATTATTTTTCACACATATGTAATAGAATTTCCCATCTTCCCCCTCCAGCGTCATAGCTACAGTATTATAATGTGTTGGAATGGTGTGTGAACTTTAACCATGTCGTGCCTATAGACACATATACATAACACACACAAATACACCTGTGATCCGTCTATGTTATGTCATGTACATAGAGTATACAAAACTGGTTAATAATACGTTCAATAACATCGTGATAGGTTTGATTTATTTTATTTCGTAATTGAAAACGTTTCTAGATATAGGTAGCTAATAGCTGGTGCATAAAATATGCTACCCCTTTCTAACATTATGCATACATATGAGATTTATTATTACAAAAAAAATATTAACATAAACCTTTTTCTAAAAATCTTTTAATGAAACATCACTTCATGTCTTCTTGAATATTAATGGTGATAACTGAAATTTCGATTTATATCGGCCTAAAATAAATGAGAAAATCATTGGTAAATCGATTTTTAATTAAATCTATTTTAAAATTTGAAACTGCGAATCGTTACATTTTTAATATATTTTTAGAAATACTTATTGCACCCCTCTTCAAATCGGATAATTTTTTTCTATATACTAGATCCTCTTAAATATTATTTATCATGGAACCATAAATTTTAGTGTTATGGTGTCTGGAAATAAGCATAATATCAGAATTCCCCAGAACCTCTTAACTTTCGCTGAACAATTATTCAAATAGAAATAATAGCTTCATATATGTATAGTTAGCATAATGAAACTCGTATATATGTTTGTCTAAAGCACAAAATAGTAGCTTTTTTGGAAAAAAAGTTGATTATTATAGTCTTACTTCCGGTAAAGTGATTATTTTTTTAAAAACTTGGAATTAATAATTAGATTTAATAATATTGCTAGATTATAACATTATTATATATATGTGGTTATAAAAATCGTATAATATAGAGGGTAAGCAATTTTAGAGGGAAATCGCCTTTCCTTCAGAAATCCTAAATTTGAATTTTCCTGGATAAAATGTTCCCACTATATATATAGTATATATAGTATAGTAATGTGTTTCCAAAATGAAAAGAATATCGTTGAAGCCTTCTTGGAAAAAATTGCAGAAAAACTGAAAATCATTGAGTTAATTGACTAGTTCCTATTTTGACCAAACAGCTTACAGTCGAGATCTTTGGTTATAGATTGCGTTGTAGGGGATATTGCAATAGAGCTGAGAGATCTATCGTCCCCCCTCCTGAAATCTTCTCAGTGCACTGCCCAACATCGTTGAGTGGGCTGTGAGGCTCCTAGGAAATGAAAATCTAAAGATAACACGGCTGTACCTCCTCTATTCAGAACGTGTGGAACCTCGGTAATAAAAAAAAAAAAACTATAAAGTTTGGACATTCTGTAATAATTTGTCCATTTTTGAGATAATGCTGACCCAGACAGATATATGAATGTACATATATCTGATCAATTTCTAATAACCACTTGTTCTTGTTGGTGGAGACCTGTTTTTCCGGTGAAAACTCAATTTCAAAAATCTCACACGAATGCGACATTCCTTCGCTGGCGGCAGTAAGAGAAACTATAAATTGGAGCCGTTTCAAGTGTTTGAGGTTCCTGGGATTCATCTTTTTTTTGTTAAAACTCGCTCACTTTATATCTTAAAAGTGATCCCCAAGATCTGATGGAAAAAAAGAAACAATATATCGTAGTCGTTTAACTAGACAAATATCTGATTTCAGTTAAAAATAGGGAATAATCTCTAGTAAAATTAAGTCATTAATTTATTAATATTTCGCAGCAAGTGTTCCAAGTGTTCCCCTTCCTCAACTTTGCAGGCAACCACACATTTCTTTAAACGTCCCACTAACACAGGGACCAGTACATCTGGCACCACAATAGTCGCTCGTGATCTAACTGCCTTTTATTTAGTGGCTGACTTCTGAACTCTATAGATTTCATATAATCCATTTCCTCATCCGTAAAACATCATTGGGTACAAATCTGTCCCAACATTCTATCACAACATTTAGAGAAAGCAATTATAAGAATGCACCGCCATTAGGGTTTTAAGGTTTCATCTCATTTATTCCTAAAGAAAATAATGAAATTATAATATGATCTATATTTAGAGAAAGCTATTATTCCAATTAAGTTTGATAACTTCAATTTTAGGTTGTTCAATTTAGAAGGGAATCATAAATATTTTCGTAGCGCTCTCTAATGAAATCGACATGTAATCCTTGTTAGCGAAAGATAGGTTGGTTATGTAAGAAAATAAATCTCCTCTCTTCTCCCGCTGACTACTGTGAATGATGACATATAAGGGTTGAATGCTTGAATGAAGGGAATAATTGAAAAATCTGTGGCCGAAAAGATGTTATTCCTTGTCCCTTAGAAGTTTATGTTGATTTAACTTCTTAAACCAACATAAACTTCTAAGGGACTAGGAGTAACATCTTTTCGGCCTCTTGGTCTCCTTTCATTGATATATCCAGTTTATGATTGATTGTCCTCCCAAGAAATATGACGACCCAAAAATCACTTCTAGTAAGTCTAGTCTATTAAAGTTGATTGATTCAATATTGATAGATTTACTTTAATTTAACATCACTTTTGCTCTTCAATTTTACTCTTATCTAGCTCAGTTACTTTGATATTAAAATTCAGTCCAGTTAATAAATAATATTAATCCGGAGCATTCAGTCAGAAGATGTACACACCGCCTTTTAGAAACCGACCTCACTCCTTTGTTTCTTATTACCTTCTAATTACAACTATACTACTACGATTTTAATTCTGCAACATCTCGCAAGTTTCAAAAAAAAAATCTACGCAATTGTTGGAACTTCTACAATAAGTTATTAGCCAATTAGCAATGACCCTCAAACATTTGGAATTGTGTCCAGTTTAACCTCGACTGGAAATATTGGAATATAGATAGTGTACCTATCCGATAGCCATTAAAGCACTGAATTTATGTATTAGCAGTTTAAAAATGGTATACGAATGCCTTGACAAACTGAATAAACTAGGCAGAGTTACCCTATTTTGGGTGCCAGGACTTACTGACGTGGATAGAAATAAGATGGCCGATAACTTCTTTTGTATAAGCGATCAGTCTCTCCGGGAAGAGCTCTGAAATGAGGTGGAAGTGAAGAAAGTGCAGCGTTCGCAAAACCTCCCGGGACTGAAAAGTTGGCTATGATCAGAAAAGATCCGAAGCATGCATCACTTTGAATAAATCTAGGCTTCACATACTGACAAATTTCCTCGTTATTGTAGGCTCAGAGGGCATCTGAAGAAGTTGGGCCTAGATAGGACCTGCAGGTCCTGATGAGGAGATGCGAGAGACTCCAATACACCTACTGACGAACTGCGAGGTTACCATCCAGAGAAGGTTTGGAATACTGGGTAGTTAGCAGGTTAGGAGGAAAATATACTCTCCGTTGACCTTGACTAGATTCTGAGATTTCCCAGAAATCATGATTTGAAAGGAGTGCCTCGTCTCATGGAAGGGTAAATAGTCTCATCGTGGCACCACCAAAGGAGGGCACAATAGACCTCTTCTGGTTACAGGGCACAGGGCAGAAGTACTGGAGAGATTCCTCGAAACAGTAGAAACACTAGATGTTACACTGGAGCCTCTGGCATCGCAGTAGTATAGAATGGTTAACCGACTAGACAATTTCACCTTCAATCCAATCTAATCTAAAAACATTAATCAAATCTTCTCGTACTGGTTTTAGAAAATTAAATGATCCCATTTTTGGCCATAAAATACAACCACCTATGCTAAAATTCAAAATACATCTCGTTCCATTAACAACAATACCACTTTCAATCAAACTGTGAAAATTGATATTGGGAAGACGTGGAAATTGCTATCAGATAATTAATGTACCCATGATTGAAGTTAGCATTGTCATTTGATTGACAATTTACAGATGACCATCCGTTAAATTACATCGTGGGTTACACGTTGTTATCTGTCCACCCACGATGTAGTTAGTGTGCGATGTATTGTAGAAAAAATTGGAAAATTGAATTTGAATTTATTCTTTGTTATTTTCATCAAATAGTAAAAAAAATATATTGAACATCTATTCTCTCCATTTCTATAAAGGTAATACCTAGACAGTAGGAGGGAGTATAGACAAGCAACAAGAAGGGGTTTTGCATTTTCTCTTATCACACTCATCGTAAATAATAGCGAATTCAACATTGGGTGCTCTTTGCCTGTACACGGCACCGATATGACAATGAACCTAGTTTGTGGTATGGGGAAAACAAGTCTGCTGTCTGTCTGTTTATGTAGTATGTATGTTCAGGATAGTTCTATGACTTTGTTGTCTGAAAATCTAGATATGTGAACAGCCGGGAGTATGTTGGTATGTGCTGTTACAACCTGGCTGTGGGACACTCTTATACATACATACATGTATATATATATATATATATATATATATATATATCCGTGCTACTAACATACAATACAGTACATGAACAAGTTCAACCGAAGCTTTTGCGTGTGCGTGCACGAACGCTCATACACACACAGTGTTGCTGCTATTACTGCCCACGGGGAAATTTATTTCTCTCTGGTAGCTAAAAGTTGAGTAGGCAAGGATGTGAATGTATGTGTGTGTGTGTGTGCATATAGATGTATGAGTGTGTAATTTAGTCGGCTCGTTAACAGCAATTTATTGCCTGGATGCATTCCTTTTAAAAACTGGTCTGTTTTTGATGGTTACTGCTGCAGTGAGCTCACATCATCCGGTCTGCTACCTCACCAGCTATTACATTATTTATTTATTTATTTTTATTACATCCAATGGGAATTTGAATTTTATTACGGTTATTTAGAGGGGAGAGGGGATGAAACAGGTAATATCTCTTAAATTTAATACAAATGTGGATAGAATTGAAATGTCCAATGAATTCAACCTGCTACTCTTTTTCATGTTCATGAAAATTTCAACTCAAAACCTAACCTAACCTAACCTAACCTAATCCTTTATTTATTTCTTTCGAAACACTTGCGCTAACAAATTCCAGACGAATTGCATGGTATTCCTCTCTATAGCATTGGATGAAACGCGCTTGCTGTTGCAGGATGTGCTCAACTAATGTCCATTTCCAGGCTGACCTTCTCTTCGATCGTCTATTCCGTTTACTTTAATTTTGTTATCTCTCTTTGCTATCTTCCATTGCTCTTTTTACTTAAATTGCAAAAACATGTACTATTTAGACACTTAATATTGCTTGGATTAAACGAAAAATTCAGATTCTTCGCAGACACAGTAGAGATCGGTATGGACCCAGAATGATTGATGTAAGAACACTATATTTAATGTGCCCCACACGTATAAAAAATCCGACAAATTTTCAGCTGTAGAATCCCCTACTTCTTCCTGATTTGCATTTTCAGAAATTCCCTATGCTTGGATTTGAATTCTAAAAAAAAAACTTTGATAAGTTTTCCTTTGGCGCCACAGCTTACGAGGAATCAAAGCCACGATTATATTTTAGAGAGACGGTGGAGTAATTTAGTGACTAGTGTAGCTTCTCAATCATACGTCCAGTATTCTCCCAATGTGGTTTGAGTGGAATCCTATAAAATCACCTTTTTGGAACAATTCCCTTCGTAGTATCTGGTTTTTGCGGCCATGATCTTGGAGAACTTTTGAGGCGTCTAGATTTCGGGATGGCATCACTTCTTTGTAATTTATAACAAATATGTGTTTCTCGTATGTTACAGTGCAGTATGAGGTAAATATTCTAACTATTCAGCTTTCAGATCCATCGTATACCGAAACAGCATAAATCCCTTACGGTTTGCTGTGCGGTCTGTTCACACTATCTCTTACGAATTTGAGCGTCATTAAATCTTCAGCACCCAGTATATACAAATCGAAAATCTGCACATACGTTTTCACCATAAAAATAATCTATAATATTTTCCATAGATATCCTTTATCAGGAGATATATAACATTTTTGTTTGAAAGGAATATTTGATTGTACTTTATTATGTTCTATGTAATATTTAATGCAAAACTTAATAAAAAAAAATATCATACAAATTTTACATATATTTTTTTATTTAAACTTATTTTAGGAACACTATTCAATAAATGCTATCTAAATACCAAACTAGGCTTAGATTAAAGAAAGCTGTGAAATATTGAAATATTATTGGCTTTAATTACAAAACTTTTATCATATAATAGTTGATGGGTGGGTAGTGATCTCAATTTAGTAAATATTGGTGTTTGTGGGAGGGGGAGATAGTGCCATATATTGGTCATGTTTTGCTGTAGTTAAGCCCAATAAGAACAACGGGACGAGGTATGCAGTATTTGTTGTTGTTGTTGTTGTTGTTGTTTAGACACATCTACTGTAAACTTCAGCTCCTGGTGAACAATATTTCTAGTTAATGTTAGTCAAAGTTTCGACAATAACAGAGGGGATAAGTTCTGTTTTATTACTATTACCGTAATTTACGATTGTCTGAGGTTTTTAATATATATTTATTTACTGACATATTAGGTTTTGGTTGAGGGAAGTTTATTTTTATTGGACCAGCCATAATATTGTTAGTTAGTATCTTCTTGTTTCAGTAAAGGGTAATTGTACTCTGTTGACTGATTAAGGATTATTTTGTCCCTTGTAAATCATTAACTTTCTGATTATGGAAATTCTAGTTTTGGAAGTTTCTAATTATAAAATGTTTTAACTTTGATTGAAAATATGACTCCATTTCCAAGGAAAACTAAATAATAAGAAAAAAAAATATATATATAGCTGTATCTCCTCGTCGCGCCAATATACATGTTGGTTTTTGGACATTTTAGGCGCGTAGTGTAACTTCTGTGTAAACTATAGATGGCAGAGCTGACATTGAACCCGAAATCATCAAAAATACTGCAAGAGGTAAACCTAACCTCTCAGCGTCCATCAATCGATCTAAAATCCATTTTTCTTAGAAATAAATATGTATGAAATATACCAATAGACTATTAAAGCATGTAATTGGCATTCAACACACTTTGGCGAAGGGCCAAGATTTGCCAATCGGCAATCTTGTTGTGGGGAAGAGCGTGTGGTAAGCACACCGTTTAGTTCTGGTCTGCGCTATCAAGGTTCCCTATTAACTCAAGCTGCTCACTTTTTCGCATGATGCTGCGTCAACATCATCTTTGCTCTTTAATGGAAGTCGAAGGCGGGCCATTCTAGCCAATAGACTAACACGTGAGAGCATGCATAGTTTAAATCAAGCCTAGATCTAAAAAAGTGAGTCAAGGCGCACTTCTCATCAGGTGTAATGGTAATAGTATCTAATAGCGGAATGTAAAGTAATGAGCCAATTGCAATTTTTTAGTGAGATATTTTTTCTTCATGCACACACACACACACACACACACACACACACACAAAAGATATATGGAATTTGAAAATTTGGCATAGTCGCAATGTTTCGAGTTATGGCAGTAAGAGAGAGTAAAAATGGCATCTTATTAAACTTATTATCATTGTAAAAATTTTAAAATAAACTCTCTCTTCTCTTGATTTTACTTGATACCCTTTCTTTCCCCAAGTAGAGTTAATAAACTACTTCGTTTTAGATAAACTGACCAGCGACATATGGTTAAGATATAAGTAAAAACAAAATGGACTACTCTAAGAGTTTACTTAGAGAAGATAAACAAATAGACAGCGTTGGAAGAAATGGCGACTGGACAACGGTTAAGGGAAGGAGATTACCAGAAGAACAAATTAGTGTGGTAGAAGTGGATGAAATATTTCAGTCAAAGAACTCCAGGATCATTGGCGGTAGGGCCACTAAAAGTTGGTTGATGATAGATGAACATTGTCTGTTGAAAGTGTGACCAGTGGCATGTTATAGAACAGTAATGATGATGAAGAAACAAAACTATCCTCATCACATTAGTAATAATAGAAAAAATCGATTAAACTTTATATTACCGTGCGCTCTACTATTCTTATTAATATATAGTTCGATATTTATTGATATAATCGATGGTTGTTATGTGGCCATAGGGGGTATAGACCCCTGTGATGGTCTGGTCTGCCGTCCTGGCGCTAGATGTCGTGTATCAGCGGATGGCCAGCATGCTGAATGCCACTGTCCGACAACATGTCCCGATTATGGTGATCATAGCGGTTCCAGGCCCGTTTGCGGTGAGGACGGCCGAGACTATAGAGACATGTGCAGCCTGGACAAGGCCAGCTGTGCCACTGAAAATGGAATCAACATCAAATACCAAGGGCCTTGTGGTCAGTCAATCTATTTTTTCTTCCTTTTTATGTGTTTTTGTCTTTTCTTTATTTTCTATTTATTCGCTCGTCTAGTAGTAGATGATAGAGTCTAGTGTAGATATAGTGTTTTGTTTTGTTCTCTAACATATGCATGTATTTCTTATTTTATATTAACATGAGATATTTTTTATCTGACAGGTGGTAATTTTATTAGGCAAACATTATGCCCGATTTCCGGATGACTCAATTTCATAGCATCAACGCTTCATCTCGAAAACATTTATTAGAAAACTAAGAAAACAAATCAAACTTAATTTTTGGGGCTGCCTCTATCTCATCTTTTTTTCCAACTTTCTTTTGGTTTTGTTTTGGGGTACATAACTTTTTACTTTCTCTTACTGCAACTGCAAGAGAAAGTATTGCGAACGTGACAAATTTTGGAAGTTGATGATTCATTAATAATACTTATTTTGAATCGTCTGAACATGAAAAAAATCTCGAAAGCAAAAAAAAAAAATCGCTGGAACGATATTCCCTTTGGATATCGCCATAGGATCCATCACGACATTATCGGACAAAATCCCACAGACGGAAGTGCCAACTAAGTGAATAACTTTTCCAGAATTTTTTGTGGATTCCCTTGAGGGCAAGGTCGGTGTTGACCCAGCATCGTGAAAAAAAGCAGGGAGCTACAATGGTGATATCGAAGGCCTTAACTAAACGGCAGTGAGAAACGTGGTGGCAGTCATGCATCCCAAACAAAATTCGCCGTCTGACAAGCCTTGGCCTTTTATAGAGTTGCGGCAATGTTTCTCTTTTCGCCTGAATGGATATTGCAGAACAAATGAATGGCAATAACTACATATACAGTTGTAATTTTAATATATTAATTGAGATGGTGGATTACATAATATGTTAGCCAAATGTTTATATATATATATGGTGTATTATTACGAGTATATATATATATATATATATGAAGTACAACTTAATGAAGTGCAACTATTAATATTTTTTTCCCAATTTTACCTAAGTAGTAGGAGGGAGCTTAAATGATAATTAATGCGGCACCATAAGGAGACCCTTTTCCTGGACGCTTTATATATATATATATATATATATATATGTATACTCGTATATATATGAAAGATGTATGAGGATGATATATATATCACATTTCTAGCCTCAATGGTGATCACTTGCCTCTCTGGTCTATGTTCTATTTATACTTTCATCGAAAGAGCCAACTCTTTAGGTTCCTGACACATCATTGTTCATACATACACTGTTATCCGCTTCTCCTTTTCTTTTTTATCTGGTTTAAAGAGCCTTATTATTTTTAATCAGGTAATTAATTTTTTTTTTACTTGTTTTAATTTATGCTAGAAATTTGTATTGTATAAATTTATTGAATCGCTGTTCAAGTATAAAGAAATAAAATTTAGATTGAGGGTCCGTCTTTACCATGGCTCAAAGATTTATAAACTGTGTTATAATGTGCGAACAAAATATGTCAAAATATCCAATCGCAGAAAGCTGAAACCCTTATATTTCTTTTAAGTGACATCAGAATACCCAGCAAGAAGGTTTCAGGAAGAAGGATGTCAAACGGAAGTACGATATTGCTGAATAGTTTTTCTCTTTTTTCACGGAAAAAGCTCCAAATATTTTCTTTAAATTTTGGATACTAACTACATACTTATATAATGTCTCCTTTATTTTCAAAATTTTTTCCCTCTGTATGCTTCCTCAGTAGCCACTGTAGACTATGCATCGCATAGGTCTGACATCTGGTAGCCTATGAAGGCTTTTGTCAGAAGGAGAAGGAAACAACCCTCCAGTGCCAGTGTGAGAGACTTGTGTCGCTCAATATTGCCTCTTTTGGAAGGAGATATTGATCCCTTTACCCAGGACTTTCTCCCCAGACTCTTAAGTTTATTTAAACAGGCAAAACTAGAGAGGGTAATCAAATTTATTGTACACAATACACTAATAGTGGTCGCGAAGGTGAAGGTTTGCTAGCAAATCCCCACAGAATCTGTCTATCTATCCGTGAAATTAACAAACATAAGCTTTCCTTCCTCTAAAGTACCATTTCGGTATTGGTTCTAATTTCAGTTTTTACATCCTGGATTCCTAGCAAATCAGATGCCAGTTGAAGGAATACCACTAGCTAAAGACAAGCGAAAGAGTTTCGTTAGGGAACTCTCAGACAGAAGCTTACGGCAGATCTGCTCACTAGGGTCGCATAGTTTTCAAGGATTACGGTGGTGGGTCTGTTGACAGGAAGCATATGAGCTATATGGTTAGCCTCATTAGCGGTCATTTCGGAACCTATCTGACTGAGAAAGCGTTTCATATCTACTGCTGTTGGGAAGGCCTGGTAAGAACGGCATTCCTGCAACTGGGCTTGAATCGCCCGCGGCGGCGTGCCTCTCATATTTGTGAATACTAGACTTGCGTATATGATCTGATCCACTTGTTAACCTCTGTTTACCGAAGGACCTCACTCAGATCCTTTTGAGACGTAGTGTTTGTGGCTTGTCGGGACCATTCTCCCTCTTTTTTAATTTTATTTCGACACTTTTCAGGGTAGATGGCCTCACCCAGAACACCTCTAAAATACATTCTCTCGGAAAAAGACCAATTTTTAAAAATCACTTTTTTTTCTACCTAAGAGACTTAGAAGATGAATTTCCGGTAAAATCTCATTGAAAATTTGCCAAGATCGCAATACTTCTTGTTACCAGGTGCAAGCGGAAGTTAAAAAAACTAGTTATTTTAGCTGTTGGTATAGACGAAACAAATTATTATATGTTTTGCTGGCACAACATTTTCCATCATCCCATCCCAACTTCTATTCTGTTCCTGGAAATATGCAATCGAATTTTCCAGTATTGTATAAAAGTAATACAAGTATAACAATATTTATATAAACATCTATCATCAACTTTTACCAACTTTCTGGAGTTGGGAGATTTATCATATATATATATATATATTAGGCCTAAGAAGAGCTTAGTGATGATCAAATCCTGCCGCCAATAGTTTGTTCCATTTATAATTCTATATGAGGGGTGGAGAGAGGCGGCAAAATGATTAGAAAAAACCATTAACGGCTTTTAAAAACAAAAAATCAAAATAAATAATACATTAATAAAAACAGAAGTGTATTGAAGTTCCGCTTAGTTGCTCCAAAACTTGCCAGGTATGTGCTCTGCTTATTTTCATTTCATTGATAAAGGAAAAATACAAAAAGTGCAAAAAATATTTGAAATTCTATTGAAATAAATCACATGTTCATGTTCCTATAACTATTACAAAAAACTATTTATTGTAATAATCTCATGACTCCAGTCATTATGTGGACATATTATCTCATATTAGAACCCCAGATTGAACGAGATGCTCAATAAACAACAATTCTGGTGTAAACACTCACCCGATTTTTTCTTACTGTTAGATACAATCATACAATGTTACATACAGCCATACAATGTCCCATACAATCGTACAATGTTACATACAATCGTACAATTACATACAGCCATACAATGTCCCATACAATCGTACAATGTTGCATATAATCATACAATTTTACATACAATCATACAATGTTACATACAATCGAATAAAATGCCAAATTTCCGTAGGTGGTTTGAAAAGGGGGGGTAGGAGGTTCTCATGCAAACCTGAGGGTCACTTGTGTGGTATAATCCTCTGTTATAAAGTTTGTAGCGTCATTTTAAATTTAAACCTAAATGACAGGTCCCCCCCCCCTAGAATCACCCTAAAAATCAGTTTTTCCGAGAAAATGATTAAAATGCAAATGATGTATTTTAAATTGTATAGTTCAAATTTCAAATTTAAAGAAAAACGTTGTATCCGTTATCGTGAAAATTCTAAAAAACTGTTCAGTAAAGTCGCACTTCCGGTTATGCAATATTCTTCAGATTTGAATTCTAGCAATGCTTCTCATGTGTCTTAATATGATATAAGCAGCAGCACCATATGTGTGTGCAATGAAGAGGAATGCAGAACGATACAAAACATCCATTTTCCCGGTAAAATAATTCAAATTCAAGTGGTAGGCATTTATGTGTGTAAGATAGTATACCATGTTTACAGTATCTTGTTTGAACCCGTTTTAAATTATCACTTCCGGATAAATAGATTTTGACCGAAACCTAGGAGTAAGAGAAAGTAAAAGGGAAATATAAGTCTATGCTGAGCTAGATATTGCCGACTTGTCTACTGTACTATTCAATATTATCATCAACAGCATCAAAATTCCCAACCTAATTGAATTGAAAAATAAATTATATCAAGTGTGTTGTTTTTGTTTGCCAATAAATTATAAATTTTTAAATAAATGTAAAAATTATCTATAAGCTTTTATCAGAATATAGGTCATATTGACCTTACGCCTTTTAATAGGACTTTTGAATAGATTTTTGTAGCTTAAATTGGAATTTGTCTGATATGAGGACAGATCTCATTGGAATAAAACGAATTCGGGAAAATGACTGACCGCATTAAATATGAACACAGAATATGGTATTTATACAAAAGTATATTTGGGATGAAGTCATCATCCAAACAAAAACTATTAAAGACCTAGAATTTGAACTTGACCTTCCAGTTTATAGAAAATGGATCTGTTAGATTCAGTTGTCAGACTTAAAACCAGATATACATTTAGTAGGAAGGATAGTTGCCAATGTTAAGGTATTCCAGCGATTAGTGAACACATCAAGCAAGTACACGGGAAATTTTCAAGGGTTTTAGAGATCAACAGCACAGTTATCCTAGAGCATAACATAACGTCCACTTAGCTTTCGTTGCATTAGGGGATAGGGTTGATGATGATAACCGAAATGAAGGACAAGAAAAAACGGGACAATCGTCTCCGGATAGCCCGTTTAGGATGAAACAGAGCAACTGTTTGGCTACAGAAAAACCGTAGTCATTAGCGGTTGTTGTTATCAAATCTACTGATAGGGATCGTTATACAAAAATATAATTTTTAACCCTTTTTTGGTATTTTCTTTCACATTAAACTTAAATTAATTATGAAAAGGTACCAGAACCAATTAACCACTTTTCCTTTAGCTGGAATAGCGTGAGATAATCATAATGTCTTGCTGCCAAAAAGTTTCAATAAATTCTACACTAAACTTGAAAAAGTCGTTTGTCATATTTCCGACAAAGTGGTTCTGCTGTGACAAACATTGTTTTACAGTTTACTAAAGAAACAAAACCCCTTCAATCGTTGCGGCTACCCTCTTAATTTTCACCCTTCATTCCCAGCAAAAAGATTCAGCTTGAGCATAAGGACTTTCTGAGAATCACCTGTGCCTATGTCAGCAAGTGAAACGGGTTTTGGTGAGCGTTAATCAATAGAATGTAGACAATTCTGCAAATATTGATTTTTGGAGAAAAAAGTAAGAAACAGTTTTGTTTATTATAATTTTTTTAAAACTTTGTTACCGAAAGAAAGAGACTTTTTATTCTGGCATTGACATGTTCTCATTCAGCCATATTATGCTGAACTGACTACATACTTATTGCCTCAAATATTCATTCATGGATCCAACCTATTCCATTCACGCAAATAAATACAACCACGCCAATAAATACATTTGCACGATTAGCTCTAAAACCTAACGCAACTCATCCATACTAACAACCAGGCCAACATCGCACCCCTATATACTTAACCTAATATATTAAACCTAAAATATATTTACACTATATACAGAAAATATATACATACTATGTACAAATGGAATGGTGTACTCGATATTCCAACCAATCCCGTAATACTTAATCCTAATCGCATACACTCACCTTTCATACTCAAGCATACAAACAGACATACTTTTACTACCCACAATCATATTGTCTAGCCAGTTCTATTAATTCACTCAACACATAAGCATTATTAGAAAATATAATATCTTCAAAACGGAAAGGGGCCTCCAAATATTTGTATAGAGTTCTAAAAATTAAATCTCTTTTATCATTAAACTTAGGGCATTCCATTATTATATGTCTAAAGTCTTCATGCGTATTACACAGACTACAATTTGGGGAGGGTCTGATATTAATTTTATGTAAGTAGGCACCACAGATGGCATGGTTCGATCTCAGTCTATTAATCGTCATAATTGTATTTTGTTCAGACCCAGCCCTTTGAATCATGGTTGTCTGGGTAATTTCGTAATCATCATTGAAAGAAAGAAACAGAATTGTATACTGATTTTCTTAAAAGGGTGGATGCTTAAAATATCTGACAAGTAGTTTAAGCAACCAGGGAAGTAGTTAGAGCGGAATCTTGCCC
Source organism: Triatoma infestans (assembly GCA_011037195.1). Taxonomy (NCBI): domain Eukaryota; kingdom Metazoa; phylum Arthropoda; class Insecta; order Hemiptera; family Reduviidae; genus Triatoma; species Triatoma infestans. The sequence continues at coordinate 85,244 of JAAEAF010014427.1, read as the reverse complement.
GCCAGTATGGAAACTAGTAATATACGAAATGGCATAAGAAAAGAGACAAGCTTTTATCTTCCACTGTGTACGCATGTGTGGGCGGGTATGTCCGTATCGGAATGTGAGTGGGTGTAGGTATTTAGTAGTGGTGAGTTAAGAGTAAGTGAAGAAGGGTTGTCCCCCGGGTGGGTAGGTCCCAAAATACTATCATCAAGTAGAAAATCCAGAAGGGGTAAGGCGTCATCAGTTTGGAGAGAACAGGACGACCAAAACACTCCCTTGGCTGAAAGAGCCCAGCCGGATGTACTCTGCTTCAGTAAGGCCAGCCTTACTTCCTCCTTTTTCCTTTTCCCTCCTATACCCCAAGAACACTATTTGATAAATGAACCGTCTCTTCGTGGACCGCCTAAGTGAAAGATCAATAGCAGGCAAAGTAGGAAAGAAGGAATGGTAAGTAAGTAAGCTGAACATGGAGTAAAGGAGGACATCGGAGTGATAGAGGCCTCCCTCTAACGGATGGGTATTTGAAAACGGGAAAGGCAATATGAAAAATTCACTGGCTTTAGAACTGAATGTGGTGTTGGTGAAGTTGGGGGGGAGGAGGGCAGCTTGACTGAGCACTCCACCCTCCCAGCGAGGGACTGGCGCTCATACTATCCTAATTGACACATCGCCCAACTTCCAATCTCTCTTTCAAAACACTTGATACTCTTCTCACGTTACTCTATGGGGATTTTCCCATTAATAGTTCAACTGTTTTATTCATCTAGTAGCCCTTTTTATTTTCTATTTTGTCAAAAAATATTGAATAAAAATGAAAATAAATTACTGTTATTTCAAGCTAAATAACAAATTGAATCTCCAACATAGTACATTAGATAATGTTGGTAATTTTAATAATTTTGTTTTAATATAAAAAGTAAAAAGCGCGCTCTATCGCTTAATGAGATCAACAATCTTTAATTTAACCCGCGAAATTTGGACCCGCAAGTTCGTAGAATTCTAAATTTCAAGATTTAATTTTTAAATAAAAACAGGCAATCATTATTTTCTCTCACTGCTGCAAGAGGAAGTTGAGAGGAATTGAGTTGAGAGGAATTGAGTTCTTGTTCAATTTTGGAAATTGAGTATTCACCGAAAATACATGTTTTCAGATTCTCTGAATATTTGAGTATGCGGATATGTGTGTGTGTGTGTGTGTATGAGTTATCAAAAATCGCCGGAAGCTCAAATTTGATATTATGTTTAGGTACCCCCACCCCCGCATCTGACACCAAGGTTTCGGTCAAAATTCTTCTTCTTCCTTCGCTATCGCTTTGTGCCGTAACGCCTGGAGAGCAGTCTCAATCCAGGTCCCCGTCCCGCCCAAAACATACTTCTCATCCTCTAAAGGATTCCCCCTTTAGCTTGGATAGCCCAGTGGCATGTCGTATGTGACATGAGGCGTATCTCTTGCTTCTTACCAACGGGTCTGGCACCCAGCAGCTGTTTGACCAGTGTTTAGCTTCCATTCATATATCGTGGCCATTCCATCGCAGGCTGGGCTGCCGCGTGGATGTGAGACACTTTATGCAAGTTAAATTATAGCGCACTCCCCTGATCATATGAAATAAAATCTAGTGTGAAACGCTTACTTTCTATTTTTTTTTTTTTTTTTTGCGGCGTATCGACAGCGGTGATTATTAGCGCCTCTGCAGTATTAATTCTTCGCGAACTTGGATGGCACCAAATTTCTCGTAACTTCCGTCACAACTTCTCTAGGAAGTTGGAGGAGCCCGGGGTTGATTGATCGACCGCCACTCTCGAACACAAGACCATCGAAACCTGTCGATGGGTGAGGAAAACGGTAGCAGTGAAGGTACCATCCCTTAACTTTCTCTTTCATATAGTTGTAACAGGCATTAAATTTTACTGTGATGATATGCTAGGGCAAAGTAGTTTATATTTATATCCTTGACAAAGTACATTGAACTTACTTATAAGAAAACGGTGAAAGTACTTTATATGTGTCTATATGTGTCTATATGTGCAATTTACTTTTCTTATCACTATTCTAGATATTAAAAGAAGTGTCTTTTTAGGAGGGCTACTTGTGGATAGAGTACTTTGATAAATTTTCCTCATCCTCCCTAACCTAACTTTCTACCTAAATAAATTAACTTCTAATACTTTAGTTTTAAAATATATAGACTACTATTAACCTATATTTGGTGGTGAAGTACTCATAAATTTTCCTTGCACCCCCGGGTAAAATTCTAACCTATACGTTCATTCAAATATCCTCGCTAATAAATACAATTACGCTATTAAATACATTAAATTCATAGGGAAGGGATTAGCTAAGTGGTTAGCGTACTGGACTTCCACGCGGAGGACCCGGGTTCGAGTCCAGCTGTGCTACCCTTAGATTTTTTCTTCCTAGGAGCCTCTGCAGCTCACTGTCCGGTGATGGACAGTGTTGTCTGTAACGAGAAAGCACTGTCCGGAGGCCGGCAGTGCACTGAGAAGGCTCCGGGCGCCAATGACCATAGATGTTGACGCGCCTTAAAGACTTCATTTACACCCATCCTAAATTCTTTCGCGCTATCTTTCTCGCTAATAAATACTTTCATTCATTCATCACTCATTCTTCAAGAGAATACGTCTCTCTTCAGTTGAGAGTCATTCTAATTAATATATCTAATCCAACCTAAATCCTATGATATAAATTAATATTCCTTAAATAATTAAATAGCCCTCCTATAAACGGAGAACCCACTTCTAGTGTTGTACGCAAGTCTTGTGTTAAGCCTGCTAGATCTCGATGTTCTCGTAGACCTTGACATTCTTCCAATATATGTGCTACTGTTAATCTTTCGCGACATAATTGGCACCTTGGTCTCCTTTCACCTACCAAGAGGTGACCATGAGTTAAACGAGTATGTCCAATACGTAGCCTAGTAAGTATTACTGCCTCACGGCGTGGGAGATTCTCCATCACTGCTTTGTGCACAGAGGGTTGGATTTCTAGTAATTTTTCATTTGTGCTGTTCCACAGGTTCTGCCACTTTATTGAGATTATTTGCTTTATTTGTATTTGCAAGTCAGTAGGCCGCACAGGGATGATTTCTTCCGATCTGTTATTAGAAGCGGCTTGTTTAGCCGCCTCGTCGGCTCTTTCGTTGCCGGACACACCTATGTGGCCCGGCACCCATGTGAAAATCACTTGTTGTTCGTGTGCTCTCAGTTCTGTAAGTAGGTCATAAGCTTTTCTTACTAAAGGATCTGAAGAGAATGTATCTCGAAGAGCTGTGAGTGCATTTAGTGAATCCGTCAGAAGCATTATCTTTCTGTAGTGTTTGTTTACTGTAACTGCAAGGCTTGGCAGATTGCATACAATTCCGCAGTGTACACAGTGGTATAGCGAGGGAGCGTCCAAGTATGGATAACTCCATCTGTGTACAAGGCGCTCCCCACGCCACTATTCAATTTCGAACCATCAGTGAATATGGGTCGGTAATCTTCATGTTTGCTCAGAGTTTCTAATAATTTTTGCCTGTATAAAATGGATGGGGTTTCTTCTTTTCTGTATACTGCCAAGTTCATAGAGACGCAAACTGGAGGAATTGCCAGGGAGGAAGAGGAGCAAAGCTATATCTTCCACCGGCCCAATTTGTATTCCTTCTGCTTCTAACAATTCTCTGGCTCTGACCGCTAGAGGTCGTGTCCACGTTTTTCTGACGAAAGTCGTTGTAGCTTGAGCTCTCGAATATAGTCGTAAACATAGGATGACTACGTTTTGCCCATATTCCGGCAGCATACGTCAATGTTAATTGTTCTCTTCTTAGTTTAGGCGTAGCATTCCTGACTCAACATAAAGACTGTATTGGACTAGTTCGATAGGCACCTGTTATTAATCTGAGTCCTTGGTTGTACACTCTATCTATTATTTGTAGGTAAGACTTTCGCGCAGAGTTATACACTGGAGCTCCATATTCCAGTTTTGAGCGCGTCAGTGTCATAAATATTCGTTTAAGAATTTCTTGTTCCATTCCCCACCTATATCTACTTAAAAATTTCAGCAGGTCGAGGGTTCTCTTGGCCTTAATGTAAGTTTCATTTAAATGTTCTTTCCATGAAAGTCGTTTATCGAAGGTAAGGCCTAGGAATCTCGCTCTCTCTTTATACATAAGAGGATTGCCTTCTAAGAACAATGTGGGAGGATAGTGCTTATGTCTTAGCCTACAAGAATGTAGGCACACAGTCTTCGTTCGTGAAAATCTGAATCCTTTTGCTGAGGCCTCAGCAGCCACTTTATCTATAGCATTTTGAAGCGTGGCTCCTACTTCGCATAGGTCCTCCCCTGCCAAGTATGTGGCTAAGTCATCTACATATAATGATACTTGCATGGGTTGATCTATTATTTCTACTAAACAGTTTACCGCTATTGTAAATAATGCAGTACTAAGTACTGAACCTTGCGGTATTCCGTTTTCTAAATAATATAGAACTGATTGGATGGATCCCAACCTCACTCTAAATAATCGTTCCTCCAGGAAACTGCGGAGAAATCTCGGCATATTTCCTCCAAGCCCCCAATCATAACATTTCCGTAGCATCGCAAATCTCCACGTGGTGTCAAAGGCCTTCTCTTGGTCAAAGAACACGGCCAGCACATGTTCTCGGTGCATAAATGCAGTTTGGATATAGTCCTCTAGAGTGGCCATCTGTTCTAATGTGGAGCGATATCTACGAAACCCTGCTTGATGCTGGCTGCAGAGTCCTCTTGTTTCCAGGTAATGAACTAATCTATAGTTCACAATAGATTCGAGGACTCTACTCAAGCAATTAGTTAGCGATATAGGTCTATAGCTCGTTGGGTCACTAGGATTTTTGCCTTCTTTTGGGATCGGGATCACAATGGCTTCCCTCCAATCATCAGGATATTGGCTGGTCTTCCATATTTCGTTATAAATGCGAAGGAGGTGTTCCTTTCCTGTATTATTTAGTTTTTTTATCATTTCGTAAGGGATGCCATCCTTTCCAGGAGCAGAGTCTTTTGTTTTCTTTAACGCATTTTCTAGTTCGGCTATGGTTAGCGGAACGTTATAGGCCTCTTCAGTGGCTGTATCAAAATCAAGTGGCTGCTGTTCAAAATCTCTTTTTCTTCTCAGGAAATCATTAGTGAACGCTTGCGAGCTAGACACTTGGGCAAAGTGCCTGGCAAGGTATTCGGTCACTTCTTCTGTTTCAGGGATAACGACTCCATTTACTTTGAGGATACTACTTGCGGAAGCCTTCTTCCGCCTGAGATTATTTTTATTTTGTTCCAAACCTCTCTGAGAGGTGACGAAGAGGTAATTGTCGACACATAAGAAGTGAGTGCTGCTTTTTTTGCTATTCTTGTTACCTGCCTCTCTTTAGCCCTCAGTCTTTTAAAATTAATTAGGTTTTCTTCGGTTGGATACCTCTTAAGCTGGTTGAAAGCTTGCTTTTTCGCTATCTTACATTCCGAAGTCCACCAGGGAACGGGTGGTTTTGATATTACCCCTCCGACCTTCGGTACAGTATTCTCTGCGGCTCTCACCATAGCATCCGTGAAGTTTTTGGTGTCGACAGTGACATTGCCTGTGAGGGAGGGTGTTACTAATGTAGCAGAAAAGGCGGGCCAGTTAGCTCTTTTACAATCATATCTTTTCGAAGTTCTAAAGGTTGATCTGGAGATTGAGGTTTTATTAAAACTGGGTAATGATCACTGTGGTTGAGTTCATCAAGGGTAGTCCACTCTAAGCTAGTAGCAATAGAAGGTGTGGCTACAGTTAAATCAATTGCACTAAATATGCCTGAATGCTCGATTAAATGTGTAGGCGCACCATTATTAAGTATTATTAAATTTGCATTATCGATGATTTCTTCCAATGCTCTGCCTCGTGCATCATTAGTAATGAACCCCATAAGTAATTATGGGAATTAAAGTCACCCATCAATATTAGTGGGGCAGGAAGTTGGGAGAGCAAGCATTCCAAGTCACTTCTACGCCAGAAAATATCAGGTAGATAAATGCTTACCAGTGTGACCTGCAATGGTACCTCCAGGCGCACAGCCACAGCCTGCAAATTGGTAAACAGTTGTGTACACTGGATGTTCTCTCGTATGCAAATAGCCACTCAACCGTGAGCTCTTCCCCTATGCGCTGGTTGAACTTCTTTGCTATAAATTTTATAGCCGGGGATTCTAGGAGGATGTCCTGGACGCAATTTTGTTTCCTGAATAGAAAGACATAATGGGTGAAATTCTGCTATAAGTCGGCGAAGTCCCTCCAGATGACTCAAAGCCTCTCATATTCCACTGAATAATAGACTCACTCATAATAATACATTGCAGTAATTACTTTCAGGAGCAGTTTTATTGGTGAATATTATTGATAATTTCCTAGATAATAGACTAGTTTCACGTAAATATATACATAAACAAGCAGATAATAAAAACTATATAATTATGTACACTACTGTTTAAATTACTACTACTTACATATAGATATATATACAGAAAGGAAGAATGTATAACTAAATACTTATATTTACTGGAGGAATCTATATACATAGAGCCAAATACGAAATGGTAATGGAAAAAATGTAAATTCAATTCCTTCATGTTAGGTATTTTCCTACATTCAATCGGACTCTTTTTCAAGGGCCTTCCCTTTGAGCCTTCCTCTAGTTTTTCCGACGAGTCGATCAGATAAACGTTCACCTTCTGACTCAGAAATGTCGCTTTAGATCTTGGTGACCGTCGTGGAGCAATGGAGGTTTGGTTTCCTCCAGCTTTTCTTTTGCTCCTTCTTGGAGATTTACGTGTTGGACCAACCAGCACCCAGGGGGTCCCAGGTTGCGTGGATGCGGGTGGTACCATCTTAGTCACACCCTGTACATGTACAGAGGGTGTGGTGTTTGGTAGCCTTGAGGCTACCTGCGCCCTAAGGTGGGCGCTTGTTTTAATAGGAGGGAATTCTCCCACCCTCAATACTTGTTCCCTTAATTCTTGGGGTTGAGTTTGAGTTGCTTTTCCGAGAGCAGAGTTTACCTGCCCAGCCGTAAAAGTGAATATCTTTGCACTCGCCTTTTCTGCGAAGGTGGTTTGAGGTATGCCTCCAACCAACCTGTTATGACATAAGCCTTTGACTCAACAATTGTTTTAGCTTCATTGTAAGGTAGTCGTTGCAAGGTTTTTAGCTTTTGTATCTCTTTTTCTTTAATAAGGATTGGGCAAATGGCTGCTTTGGCTTTATGATCTCCTCCGCAGTTCGGGCATTTGATCGGAGGGATGCAGTCTCCTTCATGTTCTTTTTGACCACAAACACAGATTGATTCTATTGCCTTACACCTCTGTGAGGTGTGTCCATATCTTTGGCATCTGAAACATCGCATAGGCGATGGTACATATGGACGCACTTTTAGATTGTAAAATGCCGCTTCCAAAGTTAATGGTGGCCTCGGTCGATCAAACGTAAGGACCAGGGAAGCTGTGTCCACTAAAGTTTCCCCCTGCCTTCTCTTGATTCTTCTTACTTCAACAACGCCTTGATCTGCTAAACCTTCTTTAATGTCCTCAATGTTGCTATTTAAGCAGTCTCTACAAGTTATGACTCCCTGGGAGGTATTAAGCCGTTTATGGGGAGTTACTTCCACCTCTATTTCATCCAGTGTTTTTAAACTTTTAATTATCTCCGCTTGGGAGCGTGTTTCCGCCTGCACACATATTGACCCATCTGCCAATTTTTTAATACTCTTCGTTTTTCCTATTATGGTTTTAATGCATTTCCTCAACTTGAATGAGCAACTGTTCTTAATGAGAAAGAAACTTGCCCAGTTATCTTCTTCCAAATCGATGTACAATCTATTACTCTTTACTGTAACATTGTTCTGACTTTTTCCGAGGTGGAGAAAGTGGGACAAACGGTTCCATAGTTATTGCGCACCTACTGGTCGCAGTAGTTGTATCCAAAATAGTGGAGTCCTTGTCCAAGCCTTGGTCTTTAGCCTTATCTGTTTCTTCAAAAGGGGTAAGGATTTGGGAACTAGTAAGGGTTATTGGGAGAGGAAATAAAGAAGGTTGGGGTGTTTCTACAGGGTTAGGATGTGGATTGGATTGGGGTTCTGGGTTATTATTTGGCCACTGCCCAGTGAAATTACTTTTAATATCCATGATTGGTATTAAAAAATTCATCGTGATCCGTGGTCCCGCCTCCTCGGACGCTCAACTGGACCCGGTTACTCTCCGGGTGGACCATCGTACCGCAACATAGTCAGGTGCCACAGAAGACAGCGTTCCGATACCGAAGCACCGACCCGTGTCCCCGCGGCCCCCCTCCTAACCCTAGGAACCCACCTGAGGTGGTATTCCGTAGCCTTCCTGGGGTCGGGCTATCCCCCAGGTATGGCTCTCGGGTGAAGCCAAGGCCAAAGACATGTGTTGGGATCGGACGCCCGCAGGTCGTCGTCTCCCTCAATGCCCAGGATCCTCTTTTCCACCCTAGCCCCAAAGCCTCGTGCCGGCAAGCTCGAGGGAGAGGTATTTATACTCCGAGCTCTCAACGAGTGCGTGTACTTGTTCGTGCAGTGTGTGTAGTCGTCTGTAAAGTGTCGAGTGTTCAGGTGTGAGTGAGTGTGTGTGGTGGGGAGCTCAAGTTTACCGTGGGTGCGCTGTACCCAAGTAGTTGCACACATCAACTACCTCTGCAGATCCTATGTGTAGTGTGTACTGTCAAGGGTGTTAGTGTGAGTGTATATTATAGTGTTGTTAGGCTGGGAAACCCGCAGGGACGCCTAAATCCCTGAAGAAGTGGCTATTCCACTTCCCCCTACGGGGGCTTACTTTCTATTACTGCAATTAATGCAGCTGTAAAGTAATCAAATTTTCTTTGAATTTGGAAATTTTACTTGAAGGTTAGTTCACTTTAACAACACACACACGTTAATCTAAACAACTAAATTATATTAGTTAACACCCAAGTCACACACTTGAATATGTCCTGAAACAGCGCATCGATCGACCCATATAATTTGAAATCTGACGTCACAGCTTTCGCAGAATCTTCTAAAATAAAATTGTCCGAATACCAAATTTATAGAAAATCAATGTAGTCGTTTTCAAGAAAATTCCGAAAGTAAAGTCGGTTACTTGATTTCCTTCAAATTTGGAATTCCAGGAATGGATATAATGTATATTGATATTCCTATCGTGGCAGAACTGTACATTGTGTTGAAGTAGCACAAAGAGGAAAGCTTAACGTTACTGTTACCTCCAAAACCACCCCCCCCCCCCAAAACTAAATTTCCCGGGAAAATGTTTCAAATAAAAGAGATAGAATACAAAATTTAAATAAAATCGGGAAAAACTGTAAAATAAAAAATAAACATTCACTAAAGTGCACTTCCGGATGACGGATTTTGCCCGGAACCTTCGTGTCATATGCGGCAGCTGTACTAAAACGGTAAATCAATATCATGCTTGCTCCGATTTTTTGGTTTTGAATTATTTTGCTCAAACAAACACATAAAACTCATAAACATGCACATACACAGCAATAGCTAAAAACGTTGTTTTCGTTCTCCAGGGCTCTCAGAACTTGTCTTTCTGGTGAAAACACAATTTCGAAAATTTGACACGATCGCAATACTTCCTCTTTGTTACAGCAAGGAAGTAGTTACAGGAAGGAAGAGAAAGTACTGAAAGATAGTCGTGTGCGTGTTTCACTCCACAATTTATGTATTTCCATGAAACAAATCTGGCCCAGATTTTCGTTATAGTGTTAAAAGTGCAATCTGTTCAGTAAATTCGCAGTTCTGGAAACCAATTTGCTTTAAATTCGGAATTCTGGCAATCTATTTATTTCTAATTAATTTTTTATAGATGCTAGAATTGTATAATCAATTGAGATAGCACACTAAAGGAAAACACAACCGTACTCCTTCCCCAAAAACGACCTTAAATAACTTTACCCGGAGATATAAAAGTTTCAAATAAAAGTTGTAGCTAAAACTCGAGTTGTACGTTATTTATAAATACACAGCTTGAAGAAGAAACTCGTTGAAGTCATTTTTCAGAGAAGAGGAAAAAAATTCAGTGAAGTAGTACTTCCGGTTGAGGAATATTGACAGATAACTTACTGTCGAGTCCCATGGTGATGCCTAACCGAAATATCAAATTTGAACTTTCTGCGATTTTTGGTTTTTGAGTTATACCATTCATATATATATTACCATTTTTATATATATATTACCATATATATATTACCATTCATATATATATTTACCATTTTCTAAAAACCACTTTTATCGACTTAGAGGACCTCAAACATGTATTTCCGGTGAAAAGTCGATAACAAAAACTTGATACGATTACACTTCCTCTTACTAGAAAGTAAAAATTAAAAGTACAGATTAAATTTCACAAAATTCAATTAACTTAAATATTATCTAATTGAAAAATTTCTCATCAAAATGCCGATTTTAACTTAATTTTTTACGCTAATTAAAAGGTACTTAAAACGGGTATTCATAACTTCAACACAGATTAACATTACGCAACAGGTTAAAGTTAAACTAAATCTATACCGACCATTGTCGATTGTTTCAAATAATAAAAGAGTATTTTTCTTTTAAATTAAACTTTTTCCCAATTAAATTTAACATATTTAACTTTTGTCTGTCAAATTAAACTTTTATTTCTAGGCACAATAAAGTTTAATTTGGATGAACGGTTTAATTAAAAATGGTTTAATTTAATTCATTCACCGTCAAAAAAATTGATGTGAAACTCTCACACGACTCTCTCTGTTTCCAACTATCACCGTTCTAATTGACAAATTTTTAATTTAAAGTTTTTACTGAATATCTAATTACTTTCTGTTACTTCTAGTAAGAGGAATTATTCCAATGTCGTGTCAGATTTTCAAATTGAGTTTTCACCGGAAATATACATTTAAAAATTAATCCGATTGATGGATTTTGCCCGAAACCTTTTTGTAAGATGCGTGGCAGTAATGTAAACGGAATAGCAAGTTTGAGCTCCCTGCGATTTTTCGATATTTTGTTCACACACACGCATGCATGCATGCATACATACATACATACATACATACATACCATAAGTACATACATACATACATACCATACATACATACATCATAACAACATACATACCTACATAATTACATACATACATACAACACTACCTACAACATACATACATACCTACATACATACATACATACCTACGTACATACAACATACATACATACATACATAAACGTATACATACATACATACATACATACATACATACATACATACAAGTTATAGTGTAAAAGGTTGCTGATTTAACATAATAATTTATATGACATAGTTAGAATTACAGATGTTATAAATATTGCAAGGTTAGTTCTAAGTTCAGTTCTAGTTAAGACTCCCTGCTGTACACAACTCAAATTAGTGCGTAAGTCAGCTTGTAATAAATAAAATTGTTTTTAAAAAGTGAATATTTTTAATATTACATATAATTGGCGCAGTCGGTAGGACTCTTCAGAATTATAGGGCAAATATAATTTCGGTTTTAACCGTTAATGAAGAGAACCAAGAGATCATCCAAGTAAAGCTGAGTGAACATCAGGTTTCAACATTGAGGATGAGCATAGGAATTTTAGCTTTGTGAGTAGAAAATTAAGGATTGTGTAAATCTAAAATATCATTTAAAACAAATCTTATAACTCGAATATAATAGTTAATTATTAAATATTCTATAATACAATTGAATAACAAGTATTATATTTAATTGTATTAAGTATTAATTGTTCCTATAGTATTATATTTAATTGTTTGAGTATTAATTGTTTCAGTATAATTCAATTATTAAAGTCTAATATTATCAAATAGTACTTAAGTAAAAATAGAAATAAGTTTAGTAATAAGTTAAGTTGTAAGTAAGTTGGGAAAAATAGGTCCGTTTAAGAAAAACCCAAGGAAAGCACCCATTAAATTTAATTCCCTAAATTCAGTTTCTACCCAAACAATTAGTTCAGAAATTATGGCGGTACCAGTGTTAAAAAAAGAATATCTTAACATGATACCAGAACCAACCCTACTAAATAGATTTATATCAGTCTGTGACAAATTAGTTAATAAGTTCTATGTAAAGGACAATCCGGGAGACTTCCAAAACGAGTACTTATTTTCAACCATTGTAACCAAAATAAAAGGGTCGGCGCTTGAAGTGGTCACCAGCTCTAATTGTACCACTTGGGCAAACCTTAAATCCACGTTATTAACTAGTTATCTGGATAGAAGGGATTGTTTTACCTTAAATATCGAAATGGCTGAGTTGAAGCAAGGGAAGCACGAAACACCTTTCGAATTTTACGAAAGAATTCAAAAATTGCTTAACCTCCAGATAGCCTATTTTGTAAACATAACGCCCGACGCTTCTCCGATATTGATAGATTACGCCAAAAATCTAGCCTTGAGAGTTCTCCTGCGGGGTCTCCAAGAACCACTGGGGTCCCTCATGAGGACTAAAAACCCAACATCCTTAGTAAATGCCCTTAACATGCTCACTAACGATTTCCAGTTCAAAATCAACCAGCCCAGTCCACCAGTCAACACGAAAAGAAATTACCCCCATCTACAACGTAACATTCCCTCACGACCGAACCACCTACAAAATCCCGACTTTTACCAAAGCTTTCCCTACTCGCAACCAACTTACGTCTATAGATCCCCATTCCCTTCTAATAATCAAATTTCCCCAAAATCAAACTATCCACTACCTTCTAGGAATAGTTATTATCCTCAACAACAACCTCAAAAATCTCCGCAACCAATTCCTATGAGTATTTCTACAAGGAATACAAACGAACCTATCCGGAAACATCCTAAACTTTACCAAATGACCGGACAACCCACGAATTACACATCTCCTACAGAAAACCAAAATCAAGAAATGACAAATGAAGAATGGCATAATAAATCACACTTGCAAAACCTACAGCTAGACGACCTCCAGGATCCGAATTATTTAGTGACCGACGAACCCGAAGGACAAACGAATAGAAATAAGGCATTAGGAAAAAATCATTTTTTAGGGTAAAAGAAACTAGGCACCTTTTTCCAATTATGAATTTACAGACGGATAAAAACGTATTGCCGTATATACTAGATGAAAGAACCAATTTCAAAATCCTAATAGATACTGGGAGCACGAGATCGTTTGTAAAAAAATGTATAGGTTTAAATTATTATAAAGAAAATGTAATAAAAGACCCTTTTGAGGTAGCCACGGCACATGGCGCGTCAAAGGAAAGCTATAGCACGAAAATACCGATAGTAGGAAAAAATAATATGAAATTTTTCTTATTCGATTTTCATAAAAATTTCGACATGTTATTAGGACTAGATAATATTAAAAATTTAAATATAAAATTAGATTTTATAAACGATAAACTAGTAATGCAGGGTAATGAATTCCCCATATACTATTACAATACGGAAGTAGAAATAAAACCCGTTGCATCAGCAGAGAATAAAACATGCTGTTATATGATTCCCGCTCGTACTGAGAAAATAATAAAAATTAAAGTGCAAGGAATTAAAGACGGAGAAGGTATTCTGTCATACCAAAACTTATCAGGGCTAGAAATCCCACAATGCTTAGTTAAAATTAATAAGGGTGAAGCCCTTTGTACGATAACAAATTCCGAAACAGTAGATAAAGAATTGACTATTAGAACCCCGTTCACGGTAGAAAATTTAGAGAACTATAATACCGTCTCACAAATTAATTCAGCAATGCCAAAACTCCAGTCTAATTTTAATATGCTAAGTAAAAACAAATCAAAATTTGACCATTCCCAAATCAGAACCGACCACATGAATACGGAAGAGAAAAAAGCAATAATTGAACTAGTTAACGAATATTCCGATATTTTCCACAGAGACGGAAACAACTTAAGCTTCACTAACTTAATAAAACATTCAATTAGGACAACCGATGAAATACCCGTTTACTCTAGAAATTATCGATACCCGGAGATTTATCGGAACGAGGTAAACAACCAAATTAACGAAATGTTAGCGCAAAAAATTATACGCCCATCTTATTCACCATGGAATTCCCCAATTTGGGTAATACCCAAAAAAGCAGACGCTTCGGGCAAACAAAAATTTCGAATAGTCATAGATTTTAGAGGACTAAACTCTAAGACTATAGATGATAAATTTCCGCTACCTAATATTTCCGATATCTTGGACAAGCTAGGAAAATCTCAATACTTCAGTACACTCGATCTTGCGTCCGGATTTCATCAGGTTGAGATGGATCCGCAGAGCATAGAAAAAACTGCCTTCTCGACAGATACAGGGCACTACGAGTTCCTCCGCATGCCCTTCGGTCTGAAGAATAGCCCAAGCACATTTCAAAGAGTAATTAATAACATTTTACGGGGTATCCAGAATGAGAAATGCTTAGTATATCTAGACGATATAATTGTATATTCCACAAGTCTAGTAGAACACATCCAGCGGTTACGAGAAGTTTTCGAAAGATTAAGAAAAGCTAATTTCAAAATTCAGCTTGATAAAACGGAATTTTTAAGGAAGGAAGTGGCATATTTAGGTCACATCGTAACCTCAGAGGGAGTGAAACCGAATCCCGAAAAAATAAAAGTAATAAAAAATTATCCAATTCCCAGAACAGCTAAAGAAATCAAGGCATTTTTGGGTCTTCTAGGCTATTATAGGAAATTTATTAAAAACTTCGCGAGTATAACCAAACCAATGACCAGATGTCTAAAAAAATCCGCAAAAATTGACATTAATAATGAAGAATATATAGCCTCCTTTGAAACTTGCAAGAACATACTTTCCAATGAACCCCTCCTACAATATCCCGATTTTGAAAAAGAATTTGCCTTAACTACGGATGCTAGCAATTTTGCCATTGGAGCAATATTAAGTCAGAATAAAGACGGCGCTGACCTTCCGATAGCGTACGCAAGTCGGACATTGAACGACAGCGAAACCCGGTACTCCACTATAGAGAAAGAATTATTAGCTATAGTGTGGGCTACTAAATACTTTCGCCCATATCTTTACGGCCGAAAATTCAACATCTTTACTGACCATAAACCCTTACAATGGCTGTTTTCCATTAAAGAGCCAAACTCAAAATTACTAAGGTGGAGGTTGAAATTAGAAGAATTCGATTATAAAATAGTCTATAAAAAAGGAAAATCGAACCAAAATGCTGACGCACTATCTAGAATTCAACTAAACATGAATGACCACAACAAAGGAAATTTCAACAACAACTCTAACGAAGAAGAAGACGATCCTGATCAGTGGATAGCTGAATTAGTAAGAACACATCTACCAGAATTGGAAAATCAATCAGTAATGGCCAATATAGATGAAAATGAAACCCCTGGAGAGGACATAGAAATAGTGGAAGAAGAAGAAAGTAGCGACGATCAAACGGTACATTCTAATTATGAAGGAAACGCTATAATAACAATACCTGTAATAGACGAGCCAGTTAACGTTGGAAGAAATCAAATCATTTTATCCTTAGTTAACTATAACCCCCGAAAAGTCAAAATACAAAAAATATTTACCAATAGAACTAGAATAATAGTGGAAATATCCCAGAATAACTTTGAGAAAGACATCGTAGAATTCGCAAAAGAATATTTACTACCAAACATAAAATACTGTCTCTATTTCGAAAGTAATTTTTATGAAAAATTCACTCCAGTAATAATGAAGTATTTCAAGACCTCGCAACTCCAGTTATTTAGATATACAAAGAAATTATTGGATGTAATGTGCGAAGATGATGCATATGAAATAATTGACAATTACCATGTTGGGAAAAACAATCACCGAGGAATTCAAGAGACCTATGAACAAATAAGAAAGAAATATTATTGGCCCAATATGAGAAACTATATCCAAAATGTCATAAACAAATGTGAAGTATGCTTAACCACCAAATATGAAAGAGCCCCTTTAAATCTAGAAATGAATTTAACGCCCACAGCCTCTAAACCTCTGCAAACAATTCATATAGATAGCTTCACTCTCGATGGCACTAAATTTCTAACCATAGTAGATAGTTTTTCAAGATATGCTCAAGCCTATCGAATTGCAGGTGCACAAAGTGTAGAAATAATTAACAAACTGCTGAGTTATTTTACCCACCATGGAATACCAGAAACCATAATCTCAGATAATGGTACAGAGTTTAATAATAGTCTAATAAAAGAACTGATGGCACTACATAAAATAAAAATTCATTTCACCAGTACTCAGCATCCCCCATCTAACGGAATGGTGGAACGAGTACATTCCACACTAATAGAACATATTAGACTTCTGAATAACCGGCCAGAATTTAAGAAAGATACTATGGAAAATAAATTAAAATATGCTATCTTAGCTTATAACAACAGCATCCATTCGGTTACAAAATTAACTCCATTTGAAATTTTATATGGCCACATTAACCCAAATTCCCCATTCGATATTGATATTAATACACAACTAACAAACGACTACATCCACCAGCATAAAGAAAAAACTAAATTATTATACGAACGAATTAAAGAAACTAATCAAAAGGTAAAGGAAAATATTCTAACAAAACGAAATATTAACAGGGAACCCCTTCCGGAAATTCCTTCCGATATCTATGTAAAAACTATGCAAAAACAAAGCAAGACCAAAAATAAATCTAATAAAGAAACTGTAAAATCAATAAACAGAGACTTAAAAACTGCTCAGATCGAACCCAGACACCACAACACAAAACAAAAAATACACCTTTCTAAAATCAAAAGGCCCCGAAAACCAGAAGATATTCGTCCCACTGTTGCGAATGAATTTAATCCTTGTTCAAATCCTGTTCCAGGTCCTTCCTGTTCCTCGAAGGAGTCATGATAGGAGAAACAGTGATAAAGAACATTACGTATAACCATGGGATTATTCCCATAGATTTAGGCTTAGCACAATTAGAATTCTCCCACCATACCTTCATTCATTACTTTAGCTTAAAAGAAGTTTTCACCCAGCTAGACAATATGGAGAATTATTATAAAAATTTATCAGGAAAATTCTATGCCAATAATAATATAAATCTAGGTGCAATTGAATTTATCTCTGACAATGGTGCTAAACTTAGAGACATACTCAATTATTTTAAGCTCATTAATCATACTAGAGAATTGATAGAGGAGAAATTAGAAGTAGTTACTATAAGAAACAATATTAAGTCAAAGACGAAAAGAGGGTTAGTCAATGGATTGGGATCAATTGTAAAACTCATTGCGGGTAATTTAGATGCCGATGACGGCCAAAGGTATGAAAATTTAATAGAAAATTTAAAGCATAATCAAGAAAATATTGAGAGTCAACTCTCTTCACAATATTCTATTAATGTAGACATTATAAAACAATTTAATAGTACCATAAGTGTAATTGAAGATAATTTTAAAGAATTAAAGGAGAAGTTATAAATCAAAAATTCAATGACTATGTAGAATTAGAAAAATTAAAAGATTCCTTAATTCAGTTGGATATTGTATATACTATCATATTAAGTTTAGTGAGTGACATGGAAAATTCTGTAACATTTTGCAAATTAAAAACATTGCATCCTAGTATTATTTCCACTAAAGAGTTATTTTTAGAAATTAAGAAAATCTCAGTTTACTATGCTAACAAGCTACCATTAGAAATAAAGTTTGAAAATATATTAGAATTAGAAAAGTTAATTAAAGTAGATTGTAAAATTAGTAAAGATGAAATAATTTATTTCTTGCAACTACCAATTGTGTACGAAACTGAGTTTCATCTCTATGAATTATATCCAGTACCATCTAGGTTTGAATCAGGTTATGTGACCATAATTCCGAAAGTTAAATATTTCTTAAAGCCAATTAAAAGAACTGATGAATGGCAAATTGAAGGGTTAAACAATAACTGTAATAAAATTAAATCAAAATTCCTATGCTCATCAGAACAAGTGTCTCATCAAGAACTGACCTGTGAAAAAACAATCATTCAATCAGGCGACACAACAAAATGCAAGTACACCGCTTTGAAAATTCCTGAGAATTTCATCAACTGGATACCACAAATGGACCAATACTTAGCAATATTTCCTGAGAAAGAAACCTTGAAGGTGGAACATCAAACTGGAACTACCATGGAGGAATTACAAGGAGTCTATCTAATTAGCCCAAACAAATGTAAGATTACCTACAGAAATAAACAATTACTACATTCAAGCAAAATAGTAGGACGCACAAAATTTTTAAGCGGAATCAGATTCGAACTACAAAGCTCTCAACTCCCTGAAGTCACAGTAGAACTTAAACATTTGGAGCAAATCAAGGTAAATAATGCTTGGCCAAATCCCAAAAGGACATCCATTACTACAACTATTAGCCTCTGGACGCTACTCCTTTATGGCATTTCAACTATGGGTATCCTATACATAGTATATCAGTAGCTCTACAAGAGACGCCAGCGATCATCCAACACCACAGCCGCTGCCAGCACTCAACATCCTCCGGAAGTTTCATCTAGGGGTGGAGGAGTTATAGTGTAAAAGGTTGCTGATTTAATATAATAATTTATATGACATAGTTAGAATTACAGATGTTATAAATAT
The DNA here is from genome assembly GCA_011037195.1 of Triatoma infestans. Classification (NCBI taxonomy): domain Eukaryota; kingdom Metazoa; phylum Arthropoda; class Insecta; order Hemiptera; family Reduviidae; genus Triatoma; species Triatoma infestans. The sequence continues at coordinate 66,560 of JAAEAF010014427.1, read as the reverse complement.
TGCAAGGTTAGTTCTAAGTTCAGTTCTAGTTAAGACTCCCTGCTGTACACAACTCAAATTAGTGCGTAAGTCAGCTTGTAATAAATAAAATTGTTTTTTTAAAAAGTGAATATTTTTAATATTACATATAATTGCGCAGCGGTAGGACTCTCATAATTATGGGCAAGATATAATTTCGGTTTACCGTTAATGAAGAGACCAAGAGATCACCAAGTAAAGCTGAGTGAACATCAGGTTTCAACATTGAGGATGAGCATAGGAATGTTAGCTTTGTTGAGTAGAAAATTAAGGATTGTGTAAATCTAAAATATCATTTATAAAACAAATCTTATCCCTCAATAATAATAGTTAATTCTTAAATATTCTATAATACAATTGAATAACAAGTATTATATTTAGTGTATTAGTAGTAATTGTTCTATAGTATTATATTATTGTTTGATGTATTAATTGTTCAGACGTATAATTTCAATATAAAGTCTAATATTACAAATAGTACTTAAGTAAAATAGAAATACGTTTAGTACAATTAGTGAAGTTGTAAGTAAGTTGGGGAAAAATAGGTTCCGTTTAAGAACAACCCAAGGAAAAGCACCCATTAAATTTAATTCCCAAATTCATTTCGACCCAAACAATTAGTTCAGAAATAATGGCGGTACCAGTTCAAAAAAGAATACTTAACATGATACCCAGAATTTTCTGTGAGAACCAACCCGACTAAATAGATTATATCATTCTGTGACAAATTAGTTAATAAGTCTATGTAAAGGACAATCCGGGAGCTTCCAAAACGAGTACTTATTTTCAACCATTGTAACCAAAATAAAGGGCCGGCGCTTGAGTGGTCACCAGTCTCTAAGGTACTTCACTTGGGCAAACCTTAAGATCCACAGTTATTAACTAGTTCTCTGGATAGAGGTAGTGTTTTACCTTAAATATCGAAATGGCTGAGTTGAAGCAAGGAAGACAAACACCTTTTCGAATTTTACGAAAGGATTCAAAAATTTGCTTAACCTCCAGATAGCCTATTTTTGTAAACACATGCCCCCGAGCGCTTCCTCCGATATGATAGATTACGCCAAAAATCTGCCTTGGAGTTCTCCTGCGGGGTCCCAAGACCACTGGGGTCCTCATGAGGACTCAAAACCCAACATCCTTAGTAAATGCCCTTAACATGCTCACTACGATTTCCAGTTCAAATCAACCAGCCCCGTCCACAGTCACAAGAAAAGTAATTACCCCCATCGAACACCGTAACACTCCCTCACGACCGAACCACTTACAAATCCGACTTTTACCAAAGCTTTCCCTACTCTCGGCAACCCTTACGTCTATAGATCCCCATTCCCTTCTAATAATCAATTTTTCCCCAAAATCAAACTCATCCACCATACCTTCTAGAATAGTTACTATCCTCAACAACAAGCTCAAAAATCTCCGAACCATATTCTATGAGTATTTCTACAAGGAATCACAACGTCCTGTCCGGAACAGCCTAACTTACCAAATGAACGACAACGCCACGAATCACGCATCCCGACAGAAAGACCCAAAACATCAAGAAATGACAAATGAAGAATGGCTAAATCACACACTTGTCAAACCTACAGCTAGAAGACTACCTCTCAGTGATCCGAATTAATTCAGTGAACCGACGAACCCGAATGACAAACAATAGAATCAGACATTAGGACCAAATCATTTTTTTAGGGTAAAGAAACTAGGCACCTTTTTCCAATTAATGAAATTTACAGACGGGACAAAACTATTGCCGTATATTCTAAATGAAGAACCAATTTCAAAATCTTCATAGTACTGGGAGCACGAGATCGTTTGTAAAAAATGTATAGGTTTAAATTATTATAAAGAAAATGTAATAAAGACCCTTTTGACATAGCCACGGCACATGGCGCGGTCAAAGGAAAGCTTATAGCACGAAAATACCGATCGTAGGAAAAATAAATGAAAATTTTCTTATTTCCGATTTTCATAAAAGTTCCGACATGTTATTAGGACGAATAATATTAAAAAATTTTAATATAAAATTAGATTTTATAACGATAAACGTATGCAGGGAATGAATTCCCCATAATAAGCTATTTACAATACGGAAGTAAGAAAAAAAAAAGAAAAAAAAAGAAAAAAAAAAAAAAAAAAAAAAAAACAAAAAAAAAAAAAAACAAAAAAAAAAAAAAAAAAAAGAAAAACACATAAAAAAAAAAAAAAAAAAAAAAAAAACAAATAAAGAAAAAAAAAAAAAGCAAAAAAAAATAAAAACCCTTTGCAATCAGTCAGAGTAATAAAACATGCTGTTTAATGATTCCCGCTCGTTACTGAGAAAATAATAAAATTAAAGTGCAGGAATTAAAGACGGAGAAGGTATTCTGTCATACCAAAACTATCAGGGTTTAGAAATCCCACAATGCTAGTTTACATTAATAAGGGTGAAGCCCTTTGGTACGATACAACTTCCGAACAGTAGATAAAGATTGACTATAGAACCCCATTCACGGGTAAAATTTAGAGAATATAATACCGTCGCACAAATTCATTCATCAATGCCAAAACTCCAGTCTAATTTTCAATATGCGAAGTAAAAAACACAATCAAAATTGACCAGTCCCACATTAGAACGCGACCACATGAATACGGAAGAGAAAAAAGCAATATGAACTAGTTAACGATATTCCGATATTTCACAGAGACGGAAACACTTAGCTTCACTAACTACTAAAACATTCAATTAGACAACCGATGAATACCCGTTTACTCTAGCATACGATACCCGAGATTATCAGAACGAGTAAACACCAAATTAACGAAATGTTAGCGCAAAAATTATACGCCCATCTTATCACCTGGAATTCCTCATTGGGTAATAACACCAAAAAAGCAGACGCTTCGGGGCAAACAAAATTTCGAATATCATAATTTTAGAGGACTAAAACTCTAAGACTATAGATGATAAATTTCCGCTACCTAATATTTCCGATATCTTGACAAGCTAGGAACTCTCAATACTTCAGTACACTCGATCTTGCGTCCGGATTTCATCAGGTTGAGATGGATCCCCAGAGCAAGAAAAAAACTGCCTTCTCTACAGATACAGTGCACTACGAGTTCTCCGCATGCCCTTCTTCCTGAAGAAATAGCCCAGCACATTTCAAGAGTAATTAATAACATTTTTACGGGGTATCCAGATGAGAAATGCTTAGTATATCTAGACGATATAATTGATATTCCACAAGTCTAGTAGAACACATCCAGCGGTTACGAAGAAGTTTTCGAAAGATTAAAAAGCTAATTTTTCAAAATTCAGCTTGAAAAACGGATTTTTAAGAAGGAGTGGGCATATTAGGTCACATCGTAACCTCAGAGGGAGTGACAACCGAATCCGAAAAAATAAAAGTATAAAAATTATCCAATTCCCAGAACAGCTAAAGAATCAAGGCATTTTTTGGTCTTCTAGCAATTATAGGAACTTTATTAAAAACCTTCGCGAGTAGAACCAAACCAATGACCAGATGTCTAAAAACATCCGCACAAATTGACATTAAAAATGACGAATATATAGCCTCCCCTTTGAACTTGCAAGAACCTACTTTCCAATGAACCCCTCATACAATATCCCGATTTTTTAAAAAAGAATTTACCTTACTACGGGATGCTTAGCCATTTTTGACCATGGAAGTTCGGATGGCATGATTAAGTCAGAATAAAGAACGTGCGCTGACCTTCCGCTCGTACGGCAAGTCGGACATTGAACGAACAGCGAACCCGGTACGTCCTATAGAGAAAGACTTAGTAGCTATAGTGTGGGCTACTAAATACTTTCGCGCCATATCTTTACGGCTGAAAATTCACACTCTTTACTGACATAACCCTTACATGGCTGTTTTCCCATTAAAGATCCAAACTCACACTTACTTAAGGTGGAGGTTGAAATTAGAAGAATTCGATTATAAAATAGTCCTATAAAAAAGGAAGCGAACCAAAATGCTGACGCACCTATCTAGAATTCAACTAAACATGAATACCACACAAAGGAAATTTCACAACAACTCTAACGCAGAATACGACGATCCTGATCAGTGGAATAGCTGAAATTAAGTAAGAACACATCTCCAGAATGGAAAGTCAATCAGTAGTGGCCAATATACAAATGAAAATGAAAACCCCTGGAGAGGACATAGAAATAGTGAAGAAGGAGAAAGTAGCGACGATCAACGGTACAGTTCTAATCATGAGGGAAACGCATAATAACAATACCTGTAATAGACGAGCCAGTTAACGTTGGAAGAAATCAAATCATTTTATCCTTAGTTAACTATAACCCCCCGAAAAGTCCAAATACAAAAATATTTACTATTAGAACTTGGAGAATAATAGTATAATTCCAGAATATGACTCTGAGAAAGACATCGTAGAATTCGCAAAAACAGAATATTTACTACCAATATAAACTACTTTCTCTATTTCGAAAGTATTGTTATGAAAATTCACTCCAGTAATAATGAAGTATTTCAAGACCTCGCAAACTTACCTCCAGTTATTTAGATATACAAAGAATTACTTGGATGTAATGTGCCAGATGATGCATATGAAATAATTGCCCAATTGAAAAAAAAAAAAAAAAAAAAACATGTTGGAAAACAAATCACGAGGAACTTCAAGAGACCTATGAACAACATAATAAGAAAAATTAGATTGGCCCAATGAAGAGAACCTTACCCAAATTTCATAACACAAATGTGAATTATGCTTAACCCGCAAATATGAAGAGCCCCTTTAAATCTAGAATGAATTTAACGCCCACAACACGCCTCTAACCTCTGCAAAACAATTCATATAGATAGCTTTCACTCTCGATGGCACTAAATTTTCTAACCATACGTAGAATAGTTTTTTCAAGATATGCTCAAGCTATCGTATTCAGGTGCACAAAGTGTAGAAATAATTAACAACTGCTGAGTTATTTTACCCACCATGGAATACAGACACCATAGTCCCGATAATGCTAGAGAGTTTAATGAATAATCTAACATACAAGAATTGATGCACTGACATAAATAAAAAGTCATTTCACCATACCGGCATCCCCCATCTAACGGAATGGTGGAACGAGTACATTCCACACTATAGAACACTTAGACTTCTGATAAACCGGCCAAATTTAAGAAAGATACTATGGAAAATAAATTAAAATATGCCTATCTTCCTTATACCAACAGCATCCAGTCGGTTCAAAATAACTCCATTTAAATTTATATGCCAAATTAACCAAATTCCCATTCGATATCGATATTATACACACTAACAACGACTCAATCCCCAGCATAAAGAAAAAACTCAATTTATATCGAACGAATTAAAGAAACTAATGCAAAGTAAAGGAAAATATTCTAACAAACGACCATATAACCGGAACCCTTCCGGAAATTCCTCCGATACTCTATGTAAAAACTATGCAAAAACAGCAAGACCAAAAATAAATATAATCAGAAACTGTGAAAATCAATAACCAGAGACTTAAAAACTGCTCAGATCGAACCCAGACACCACAACACAAAACATAAAAATACCCTTCTAAAATCCAAAGCCCCGAAAACCAGAAGATATTCGTCCCACTGTTGCGATGACTTTAAGCCTTGTTCAAATCCTGTTCCAGGTCCTTCCTGTTTCCTCGAAGAGTCCTGCTAGAGAAACATGATAAATAACATTACTTATACCAGGGATTATTCCCATATATTTAGGCTCGCACAATTATAATTCTCCCACCATAACCGTCATCATTAGTTTTTTCTTTAGCTTAAAAGAAGTTTTTCACGGCCAGCTAGACAATATGGAGATTTTTATAAAAATTTATCATGAAAATTCTATGCCAAGAATAATTACATCTAGTTGAAATTGAATTTCTCTCTGACATGGTGCTAAACTTAGAGAAACATCCTCAATTATTTAAGCTCATTACCATACTAGAGACTTGATAGAGGAGAAATAGAAGTAGTTATACATAAGAAACAAGATTAGTCAAAGACGAAGATTGTTAGTCAATGGATTGGGATCAATTCGGTAAAAGCTCAATTGCGGTAATTTAGATGCCGATGACGGGGCCAAAGGTATGAAAAATTTAATAGAAAATTTTAAAGCATAACAAGAAAATATTGAGAGTCACTCTCTTCACATAATTCTGTTAGTAGACATTATGAAACAATTTAATAGTACCATAAATTAATTGAGATAATTTTAACTAGAATTAAAGGAGAGTTATTACTATAAATCAAAAATTCAATGACTATGTAGATTAAAAATTAAAAGTTCCTTAATTCAGAGTTGGATATTGTATATACTTCATATTAAGTTTAGTGAAGTGGACATGGAAAATTCTTGTAACATTTTGCAAAGTAAAAACATTGCATCCTAGTATTATTTTCCACTAAAGAGTTCTTTTTTAGCAAATTAAGAAAATCTCCAGTTTACGGATGCTAATAAGCTACCCATTTTAGAAATAAAGTTTGAAAATATATTAGAATTAGAAAGGTTATTAAAGTAATTGTAAAATTAGTAAGATGAAATTTAATTTATTTCTTGCAACTACCAATTGGGTAACGGAACTGATTCATCTCTATGAATGTATCCAGTACCACTAGTTTTTGAATCAGGTTATGTTGACCATAATTCCGCAAGTTACATTTTCTTCAAGCCAATTAAAAGAACTGATGAATGGCAAATTGAAGGGTAAACAATTAACTGTAATAAAATTAAATCAAATTCCTATGCTCATCAAACAAGTGTCTCATCAAAGAACTGACTGTGAAACCCAATCATCAATCAGGCGACACAGCAAATGCAAGTACAAACCACCGCTTTGGAAAAATTCTGAGAATTTCATCACTGGATACGCAAAATGGACAAATACTTAGCAATATTTCCTGAGAAAGAAACCTTGAAGGTGGAAACATCAAACTGGAACTACCATGGGAATACAAGGAGTCTAACTAATTAAGCCCAAACAAATGTAAGATTCCTACAGAAATAAACAATTACTACATTCAAGCAAAAATAGGACGCCCAAATTTTTAAGCTGAATCAGATTTCGAACTACAAAGCTCTCAACTCCTGAAGTACAGTAGAACTTAAACTGTGGGCAAATCAAGGTAAATAGCTTCGGCCAAACCCAAAAGGACATCCATTACTACAACGCATTAGCCTCTGGACGCTACTCCTTATGTGGCATTTCAATATGGTAATCCCTATACATAGTAGTCATTGGCTCTCAATAACGCCACGATCATCCACACCACAGTCCGCTGCCACACTCAACATCCTCCGGAAGTTTCATCTAGGGGTCGAGCGTTATAGTGTAAAAGGTTTGTGTTTATACATAATAGTTAATATGACCTAGTTATAATTACAGATGTTTAATTAATTGCAAGGTTTTTTCTAAGTTCAGTTCTAGTTAAGACTCCCTGCTGTAACACAACTCAAATAGTGCGTAATCAGCTTGTATAATAAATTGTTTTTTAAAAGTGAATCATTTCTAAATATTACATATAATTTACATCTATTCTCATTGATGCCCGGAGCCTTGCCAGGTAACCACCGGCCTCTGGAAGTGTTCTCTCGTTACAGACACAACCACCCACTGGGCTGCAGAGGCTCTAAGGCTAGCCCTCCACCTCCAACCAGACTAAAACATCACTCAACAAATCTGGAAGATTGTTGAAGAGTTTAAAAACAAGCACTCAAGGAAACATTAGAAAACAGTATGCATGCGGAATCAATAACCTACAAATTCATCAGGGCTCTCACTTCACCATAACAACTAACAACTTCCAATCATCATTATTTCGAGTCATCTAGTGTCTTCACTCAACTCTGTCAATTAGCCTTCTACAACCCGAGAGCTCTCTCGAGCTAGTAATCTAACTACAAGGATTGTTAGGCAGCAAGAGTCCTACCAAGAGTGCTAATCACACCAGCAGCAATAGTCCTACCAAGAGTGCCTATCACCAGCAAGCAATAGTCCTGCCAAGAGTGCTATCACCGTCAAGCAAGAGTCCTGCCAAGAGTGCTATCACCAGCAAGCAGCGCCCTACCAAGAGTGCTATCACCAGCGCTCTTCGTTCGGCCATTCTAATCTCATCTTTACTTCCATTACTCAGTATGGCCAAATATCATTATGTGAATCCAGTGCAGCGGTACTGTGTTTTTATTCACATTTTTTATCAACAGCACCATTCCCATTTCAGAGCCATCCATTACAAGTTAACTTGAATGTGACTATATTGGGTGACGAGCACTCTGAACAGACTCACCTTTCCCTCCATCAAACCGTCTGTTAAGAAACAATTGATCGTTATGGCCTAACTTTCCACAGATTCCTCAAACCACATCCAATCAATTTTTCTACTAGAAAATGTAAATCGCATGAAAGTGACTGGACTAAGTACACGTGTGACTAAGTATGCGAAATGTGACGAAATCACATAATCCCAAACAAAACTTTCACTACAAAGTCAAAGGATTTTTAGTCTGCAACCCTAATTTCGTCCAATTGTTTCATCGGGAATATATTAGTGGCTGAGTCCTGCGATTATTTGTTTTTCAATCTTTCGTTTTGTTCTTTCCCCACGCACACCATACTAATGTATACGAAGTACTAAAACCACCATTTTTCGTACTTGGAGACTCTATAATACACCTTTTTCTTCTCTTTCTAAACTGTTCCCAGTAGAAATCTTATAATAAAACCTATAATTACTTTAAATAAAATCGAAGAAGTTTTTCCTAAAAAACAAAAAGTAATAGCGCAAAAATGTGTTTTACCTATGTCTGAGTCGCCAAACAATCCATCTCGGTTTTTTTTTGGGGGGCAAGTTTATTTCTGTTTATTTTTTAAGTCTTGATATCTCCAGACTGCTAGGTGAGCTGATTCGGCGGCTGCTTCTGCATTTGTAAATGGTTTCTACAAATACAAATTCAACCCTAGAAATTTGTTGATTTAAAATTTAAACAGTCATTAAAGAAGATAAAAAAAAATAACAATAAATTAACAATATTTTTATCAATAAGGGTTTTATATTCCGTCAGAGAGAAGCAAAAAGCGACTAATCACCAAATGCTTTATCTCTTGATCTGTATTATGAGTAGTCTGTGGTAAGGAACCACAACCTACTGTATCCAAAGCGCCCTGGCCCATTATAGCTAGCCAATGAACCACAACAACATACCGGGTCTAGAACAAATATCCAAATCCGGTCCTAACCCATTTATGATTCACCGCAGTCCGAAAAAAACGGACAATAACCCTAATGGGAAAATTATCCCACCTATCTCCTCTACCCGACAGCTATCCGACCAAAGCTCCCTAACCAATTTCCTCACCACTTAAGCACTGACATAAGATGGTTGGGTGTGTCTTTCTGTTGTCTCAAGACTTTACAAAAGGGGTCTGGGCATTAGCCCTTATGTAAGGGTCCCCTTAAACCACAATGCCATCAAAGGGATCCAACCAGAATGCCTGAAGGGTTACGTTAAAGACTAGCAACATCTCACTAATAGGTTCTATTAGACCCCCATTAGCGATTAGAGTGCGACAACACCTGTGCTATCCCAGGGATGAAATGCGATGAAGCTATCCATGACTGGGAACTTGAGACATATGCCTAGCGACACACCAACAGCACTATCCATCTCCGCATTCAGAAAAAAAAAAAAAAAAAAAAAAAGAAAAAAAAAAAAAATTCCCATATGACCTGTGGCCCAAACTCGCAGCAACTCCTTTAAAAGAAAACTCGCCAATCTTCACGTGATCTATATTTCAGAAAAGATGCATTTAAACACCTACTTTTTGTTCGTTTAGAGTTTGGGCCACCATCAGAATACGCTAGACGATAAACCTCAGGAAAAATTGCTTAAAGACTTAAAAGATGCCCTTTGCATAGTTTGCTAAGCGTCTGGCTAGTAGGATAGATTTGGCTAGGACGGTTATCGTGGGGCTGACTTAGGTAGGCAGGCAGAGTGTTCCAACCACAGCTCAATACACTTTGCATGGAATCATCACCGGCGACTACTCGTAATGTAGTTAGTTTTTATATTAGTTGTAGCAAAACATTATCTTTCTCATTTTGATGCGTTTTAACAGAGGTCTGGTTGGGTTTATTATGTCTGATTTGGTTCTGAGTCCTACAGCAGCGTTTCGCCAAACTTCGTACTCTCATGGGCCAGCAAAAATATGTTGGCAAATATTTGGCAGACCGGGCAGAGGCTATTGATAAATTATGTCGAATAAGGTCGAAGTAACGAAAGTCGTCGAGAAACATAAACGTTCCAATACTACATAATGTTGGCGTTAGGACAGTGAATCAGAAGATCGGTGTGAAAATTCACAAGACCTATTGTTCACTCCTATTTAAGACAATGTTTTTTAATATCAAATTTCTCATTTGTCAACATGATTATAGAGGTTGTGGGGGGCAGAAGGTCTGACCCCACCGCTCAGGCGGCACGTGAGACAAGAGTGGCCCCCGCACTATAGCGCACTAATTAACACCGACCAACGAAAATAAAATGCTGAACCTATATATAACGCCACAAATTCCGAAAAATTATTAATAACAATTTTTTTCAAAAAACTTTCAAATAAAGTTTTCTAGGTGTCCATGTGTGCAGGTTGCACACTCCAAGTTCATTTTAGCGCCACCCAGTGCAGGTACGCACCCCAGGCAGGTAGCACACACCCACCAAGTGCAGGTAGCAGCACACCAAGTGCAGGTAGCAGCACACCAAATGCAGGTAGCAGCACCCCAAGTGCAGGTAGCAGCAATCCAAGTGCAGGTAGCAGCATTCCAAGTGCAGGTAGCAGCACCCCAAGTGCAGGTAGAAAACCAAGTCTTTTTCGGAAACATTCCGAAAATCTCGAAAATCTATTCTGTAAAACTGCACTTGCGGTTTAACCAATATTCTTCAAATTTGGAATATAGCGAAGCTTCTAATGTATATTAAATATTGTATAGGCGGCAGATCCATATATTGTACTGATGTTGTGCTTTAGAGGAAAGCTTAGCGCTACTTTTTCCCCCGGAACCCCCCAAAAAGCAATTTTCCCGGAAAAATATAGGTATTTATGACACAGTATGCAGTCTACAGTTTGAAGAAAATTCTTGGAGCCGTTTTCGACAAAATCGCGATAAACCATGCAGTAATGTCACATTTCCGATTGATGGATTATGCCAAAAACCTTCGTTAACTTTTGCCCAAAAAATAAATAAAAACTGTCTCTTATTTTGAGACAAAATTTCTTGCCAATGTAGAAACTTTTCGCGGACTGGTGGTGGGCCGCTGATCCAAGGTTGAAGAACACTGTCCTATATACTTGGGTAATTCTGACCCATGAATCCTGATTTGTGGGGAAAAAAGGTACCTGTGACACAAACATTTATACCGATGATCACCAAAAATCTATTAGTTATAATGATATTTATTTACTAACATCATCTTGTAATGCTCTTGTAGCATGGGCCGTAGCTATCCTAATATTTTCCTTGCATTCGTCCAAAATCTCCAGATCATTCCAGCCGACACCTTCTGGACCTAATCCTCCCACGGCTATTGCTGCAAAATCGTTGCTTACATTGGTGAATACACGAGCAATTCCTTTCCTTATACCAGCCCTGTCCAAACAGTGTTACATTAAAGCTTTTTTTTAAAGAAAATCTTAATAATTAAAGTGTGCATCATTATTCAAAAAAAATAACAACTAGTGATCTTGGTTTAGGTAAAAGGAAGCGTGCCTCCAAATTATTGAACCAATGATAAAAGATATGATGATAGATAATTACCGAGGAGTGGGGGAAACAATATTTCTACAAAACTGGAATAACAGCTAGATGAGGTTGATATTTGTGGAAAAAGATTAACGGCATTTTGTCCTTTCTGGAACTGTTGATTATATTTTAAACAGCTAATTGAAATTTTAACGGGGCGTTACTATACTACCACAAAGATCGGTGCCCGGCAATGCTCTTTGTCATTACTCAGAAAACAAGGAGTTAATTTTCATTTCAGCAAACATGCTATTATTACCAAACACCATTATTATTATTAAACACTAAGTTCTCTGATGGGAACCGCAAAGTTTCGCTCACATTGTAATACACTTCTTCTTGGTAATTATTGTCTTGAATACTAGACCAGCATTGGCAAGGAACACAGTGGGTTGTTGTAAAACAGAGTAGTCTCTATAAGAGGCGGTGCTCAACTACGTGCTCCTTCTTGCACACGAATGGCTGTAGATAGGAGGCGGGGTTTAATTTTGCTAACCATTTTTCCGCTTTCTCTTACTGCTGGCCAGCAGAAGTACTGCGATCGTGGCAAAATTGTAACATTTACTATAACCGAAATGTGGGTTTTGAGGACCCCTGAACGAGAAAATCTAGTGCGCAACAGTCACACGACTTTCTCTTACTCATTTAATTGGGCTTGCCACACAAATTGGTGGTAGAGGTTATACTTGAATATCTAAGAAGGCCTGGGCGCAAGTTTTGTGCAATTTAAATTTAAACCTAACTGACAGGCACCCAAACCCTTTTCTAAAATAACGTTTTTCTGAAAAATGTTTCAAATAAGAGTGATACGTTTTTTATCTGTGCAATGGGCATTCCAAGTTTAAAGAAAATCATTGATCGAATGTAGCCGTTTACCAGAACATTTCAAAAACCTATTCTGTAAATGCGCACATCCGGCTAACCGATTTTCGTCAAATTTGAAATTCTACCAGTGCTTTTAATGTTTATTAATATTTAAACAAAAGCATAAGGCTACTGTTCCCCCAGAATCTCCAAAACAATTTTCCCAAGTTTGAGCTTCCGTTCGATTTTCCGTTTTCGAGATATTTTTTCGCGCACACACACACACACACACACAAACCATTCGTTAAATTTTTTCACACTCAAGGGACCTCAAAACATATGTTTCCGATGAAAATTCAATTTCGAAAATTTGATACGATTGGCAATACGTCACAAGTAACAGAATTTAAAAATTTTTTAGCGAATAAAATGTGTAATTGTATGTTTGAAAAAATATCTCAAAAAAAAAAACGCAGGTCTCAAACTTCTGGGAGTACAATTTTACTCAATAGCTTTTTCAATATGACAGTGTGGACCTGTTTCAGTATTTACAATATGTTGCGCTTTAAAGCGTTATCTACACATGGAAAGCTACTGGTACATAAGACGGTGATAAGACCAGTAACTTATGCAAGTGAGATATGGGTATTGACAATTGAAGACGAGCGGGCTCTGATGTAGGGGAGAGGAAGATCCTCAGAAGATTTACGGCCCAGTGAAGGAGAGAGATCGGTGGAGGATTAGATCGAATGTAGAGTTGATGAAGGATCTATACCAGGAACTGGACCTCGTAGGCCAGTGGTTGGGTCATGTGCAACGGATGGAGCCGGAACGCTTGCCCAGAAGGATGCTTTATAATACTCCCGGGGGTCGATGTCATCGAGGCAGGCTTCGCATGAGGTAGCTCGATGATGCGGAGGCGGACTTGAGGACCACGGGCGTGCGTAGATGGCGTTTGAGAGAAGGAGGAAGCTGGTTGAGGAGGCCCAGGTCCTTTCAGGACTGTAGCGACCCAGACAAAGAGAGAAAGCTTTTCAGTTTCTCGCGACTTTCTCAAACAAGGATACAACGGATTTCTTTTTTTAAATTTAAGACGTCTCAACATCTTTAGCCATTTGCGCCCGGAGTCTTCTCACTGCACTGCCGGCCTCCGGACAGTGTTCTCCCGTTACAGACAACACTTCCACCACCCGACAGTGAGCTGTAGGGGCTCCTAGGAAGAGAAAATAGCGGGCTGGATTCGAACCCGTGATCTCCGCGTTGCAGTCCAGCGCGCTACCACTGAGCTAATCCCTTCCCTTACGAATTTCTGTGAAACTTTGCATACTGTCTAAACACACATAAATGGCTACAATTTGTATTTAAAATATTTTTACAAGAAAAGTGGTTTGGGGGGATTCTGGGGGTGCAGCAACATTAAGCTTTCCTCCAAAGTGCCACTATATTATAGTGTATGGTTTTTGCCATCCATGCAATATCAAGTTATATTGAAAGCAATGCTGGCAGTCCATATCCAAAGAAAATCGGAAAAGCAGAGGTTCCCGAGTTGTCTTGCACCCAGCAAGAGGAAGTTTTGCGATCGTACCAGATTTTCGATACTGAGTTTTCACCAGAAATAGATTTGTTTTCTGGTCCCCTGAATACGAAAAAATGTATTTACCGAATGGCTAAATAAATAATGGAAAAATACGTGAGTTTTAACAGAATATTTCAAAACCGAAGAGACGCAGGAAGCTTAAACTTAGTATTCAGTTTAGCTACTATAATACATCAGGCACGAATATTTCGGGCAAAATTCATCAATTAGAAGTGCGACTTTACTGGTTTTTCTTAATTTTCTCGAAAATGGCTCCAATGATTTTCTTTAAACTTGGTGTACTATCTAAACACATTATTGCCAATCACTTTTATTTGAAACATTTTCCTAGGAAAATGATTTTTTGTGGGTTCTGGGGGAACAGTGACGTTATGCTAGCGGTCCACATAAGGCCACTCAGGTATACAATTAAATCCCCATCACCAGTACCTCGCAGTCCAAATAAACATAGTAACGTTGCAGTTTTAAAGAATATATATTTCTTGATAAATTGAACTAATTGGAGTAAGAGAAAGTTCAATGTGTTTCACAACAGATATTTAGGGCGTGCTGAAGGGAACACTGAAGTGTCCAAACCGTCCCAAAGTGCTCAGATTGAAATAAGGTTAGAAAAAATCATAGAGAACCATATCACAATTATTGATTCTAATCAGAGCTTTTAACGAATTCTCGCACGAATTCTTTAGAATAATCGATTTAATTATTATAAGTAAAAAGCTCAATACACTTACCCACTAACCAGTTCCTTCAATTTACCTCCGGTTTCTTCATTCAATTTAGAACCTGTCGCAGTAAATTTGACTTCTGCGCTAGTTTCTGCACATTCATTCTGATATGTGCCCAATACCAAGCCCACCTGAGGTCATATTGAAAGTACAAATTAGTTTTTGCAGCGGAACTTATACATTAGGTAATGCTACCAACTGTTAAGGAAACTGAGCATGGTCCCTGACTGTTGCAATTAGAACTAATGGAATCAACTCAGATTTTTTGTTTAAATGGCACCTTCACAGGAATTAGATGTCTGCATTCTCCTGAGTACCAAGAAAAGTAGTTTGTAGACAGCTCTATGTGATTGTGTTTATTTGTGAACAACCTAACTCCAAGAGATAACAAACATGGGATAGCTAAGAATTTTCTTTATTACCAGAAGTGCAAATTTACTCATTTTTTACTTTTTTTTATTTTTGAAAACGGCATTTATGGATTAATTAATGTTTGTTTACTAAGTGCACTTTTA
Organism: Triatoma infestans; assembly: GCA_011037195.1. Lineage (NCBI taxonomy): Eukaryota > Metazoa > Arthropoda > Insecta > Hemiptera > Reduviidae > Triatoma > Triatoma infestans. The sequence goes on along the minus strand of JAAEAF010014427.1, from coordinate 51,091 downwards.
CTGCTCTAATACTTCTAATTCACATATTTTTCCGGTAAAATTCATTTTTGGAGGATTTATGGTGTTAAGCTTCCTCGGCACTACACTGTATGGTTCCACCATTTACATGATGTAGCTAAAACTAAATGTTGTTTACTGTTGTAAGAAGAAGTGTTGTGATCATTTCAAATTTTCAATATTGAGTTTAAAATGCCCCCCCCCCCCAAGTACGAAAGAAAAATTCTGATGTGAAACACTCACACGACTTTCTTGCCCTGCAACTAACATACTTTACAGATAATACCTCCTTTTAAATTTCATATTTAACTGAAAGTGTACCCATGTCCATCCGAACTATTACCTATTAGTTATCTATTACCTACTAGTTACCTATTACCTATTAGTTATCTTACCTATTAGTTATCTATTACCTATTAGTTATCTATTACCTATTAGTTATCTATTACCTATTAGTTATCTATTACCTATTAGTTACCTATTACCTATTAGTTATCTATTACCTATTAGTTATCTATTACCTATTAGTTACTTATTACCTATTAGTTATCTATTACCTATTAGTTATCTATTACCTATTAGTTACCTATTACCTATTAGTTACCTATTACCTATTAGTTACCTATTACCTATTAGTTACCTATTACCTATTAGTTACTATTACCTATTAGACAAAACATGCCGCACTTGCAGTAAACTGATTTCCATCAACCTCGGAGTTTTGGCAACACATTAATTCTTATTAATATTAGATAGAGAATAGACGATAGAATCGTATAATATATTGGAATGACACTATCGTGATCGTCTTATTCCAGAAAACACCTTGACATGAATTTTCCTTAAAAAAATGTTCCAAATAAAAGTTGGATCGCATTGTTTTTTCCTAATTAGTTAGATGTATTAATTTTAATAGAAAATCGTTGCAATCTTAGTGAAGGAAAATAGAAAAAATGAAAAATGTATTCAATAAAGTGGTGGCAATACTTGTGACCAATTCATTTCGGCCAATAACTAACTGTCGCACCTAGGCTTATTTTACTAATAATAAACTAGTACATAAACCCAAGTTTCAGATTTCCGCAGTTTTCTGCTTTCAGTTATTCTGAACACATTCACACATTATCTCGCAGAAAGAGAGAAAAAGATGAACACAAATACACGTACACACTCACCAACCAATTTACAAGAACAACTTGTTCAGACTCAGGGAGCACTTCACAAAACATGTATTTCCGGCGCAAAGCTCAATTTTTCTTGTAGTAGTAAGAGAAAGTATATATATATATATACTATAGTAAGAGAAAGTATTTATATAAGTGTGTATGTGTGTTTGCAAACTAAAATAAAGTATTTCGAAAAAGTTCAACATGACATTCTGTTCAGGTACAAATATGAGATCAGAATAAGCATCCTCTGGAATGGATGAGAGCAGCCTATTCAAAACTTTTCCCAGGGTGCTGTTTGATACTGTCTTTAATATGGTCATCATATTCAGAGGTAGTTCCCATATTTCGTAGTTCAGTAGTGATTCATAAAGTTCAATGGAGATTGCAGTAATTACACAAAAAGAAAAGATCGTGTGGACATTTTGACACTTGACACTGGGTGTTTCTATTTTTAGTTTTAAAAATAGTAATTGTTTGCTTACTCTATTGGCACTGCCTGCACATTCGCAATAAGTTCTTTTAAGAGGTCTCTTCAGTGGTATAATCCTCAAAATTGGAGTTTTCATATTGTACTTGTATTCCTTGTATGTTATGTGGAAATCAGACTATGGAAATTTTTCATTTGACACTAGTAAATTTTCTTTTTTTTGGAGGAAATGTAATTTCAATGTTTGTGTAAATGTTGTGTAATTTATTGGAAAATTTTGAAGTTGCCAAGAATGAAACAATTGTTTTTGTTTTATTGCCACATGTTTTCAATGATATAATATATTTCACATGATGTTGGTATATTTTTTGTTTAATAAATTTTAATATTTATTGTAACTATGAGGAAAAAATATATTTTTACTCTCATTTCAATTATTGCAATTGTACTTATTGTAATTATTACAGTTCCAATTAATGATATATGATGGAGGGAGTATCGATTAGGTTTTCAATAATTTGTGTGGGTTGGAGGCCAAAAAAAGAAGTTTAGCGGAAGGAGGTTCAGAGCAGTGTTATCAGGTGTATGGTGTGAAGTAATACAAGTACGTCACATTAAGGTTCTTATTGATAAACTGTTCTATTTATTCCTAATTCCATAAAACAATCAGTACATTTTCTATAAACTTGCAATGGAAGTTTAGTTGGAATTATCAACCAACGCACTCTGTAGCAGCAATTTAAATTTTAACCTAGAGACCCCCCGCTTACCTTTTTATATTTATTCGTATCGCACTAAGTGACCTTATTCCTCTTTATTACGATGCAAGTTTTACTTTTAATGAAATCAAATTAGCTATCAATAACTGTAAATTAAATAAAGCGCAGATCTTGACGGTCTAACTAACGAATGTTTTAAATATCTTTGATAATGATCTAATATTTATTGAAAATTATTTAACAAGATCTTAAATGATGAAAAAGTTCCTTCAGCGTGGGGGGAAGTATGACATGGTTCTTTAGTATAAAAAGGGCAACCCCAGGAAAATTATCCGCGCATTTCATTGTTAAATGAACATGCAAAATATTTATCCAAGTGCTTAGTAGTCGTCTCTCTCTAACTGGATCGAACATGCCAACCCATTAGCAGAGTGCCAGAATGGACTGCACTCGTTCATCGATAGTGGGTGCACAGTTAATGAATCCAAAAAGAAAAGTGTATTCCACCTTTGTGGACTTCAAAAAAGCATTCGACACTATAAACCACAAATTACTATGGAGTAAACACTATCAGTTTGTAATAAGTCGGAAATGGATTGTAATTCTGTCAAGTCTTTACAACCATGCCACTTTCCGTGTTAATTTTTCAAATAACTATTCTGATACGTTCCCAGTTTACCGCAGGGTCTTGCAAGAAGATATTATTTTCCCCCTCCTCTTTTTAATCTTCATAGCTGATTTTGAGAACTATCTATTGGAAAACAAGTGTGGTACTGTTAGTATTGATCACAATATTGATGTCTCAGCACCAGTTATGTTGACGATCTCGTGATGTGGTCTAATACCCGAGTTGATGCTCAAAGAAAATTGAATACCTTAGAACTATACTGTAAACTTCTCTGGAGGTGAATTCTTCAAAAACAAAAACAATCGTTTTTAGTAAAAGTCCTGGAAGAACAAAAAGTGGATGCCCGGATTACAAAAAAAAATCAAATAGAAATAGTCAGCTCCATTCGATATTTAGGAATAATTATGTCTAATTCCGGAGTTTATCACTTGGCTGTCAAGATATGATCTCGAAGTCAGCTTTGGCTATAAATTCTGTTAGAAAAATAAAATGCAGTTCAAAATCCCTATCTTAATTTCAGAATGACATTATTTAACAGTTTAATCAGATCAGTTCTGTTGTATGGCAGCGAGGTGTTGACACTTAGATATTTAGTAAACTTGGAAATTGATATTTCAAATCGCTGTTTTTTTGGCCAAAACAAGCCCTAGGGTACATAGTTAGATGCGAATTTAGTTTAGTGCAAATTAAATATCAGGTACCGAAGCTTAACTGGTGGATAAAAATGTTGCTAATTTGCAATAACAGAATCCCAAAAATATGTTATAGAACATTAATAAGTATTTGCACACCTATTTTTTCTTTCAATTTTGAATTTAAGTAATAAAAAATTTCGGTCAACTTTACAAATTACAAGTATCCTAATTCCTTATCAAATTCCTTAGTAAATATAATCTAAAACTTCTGCCATAATGAAACGAAAATAAATTAGAAACAACATAAACATTTGGAAACAAGTATTTACACTCTTTGATTACAGAATTTGAAAGGTAGTTCACTAGTTGGTTGTTATTATTTTTTCAATTTCATCAGTATTCTAAACGGTGGCTGAATGTTTAGAACTCCTTCTAACTTGTGATAAATTGATAATGACAAAAGAAGGGAAATTAAGTGTCGGCACTCGCGAAGAAGTTACTTTTTTACGGAGTCAACAAAAATCATATCGGGAAATTGCTGATTTCTCAGGGCTGAATTTCTCTACTGTGAGATACGTTATAAAGAGATATAAGGAACCCCCAAATGTTTGTGCCACTGGTAGAAAGCCTCGGCGATTCCAGTGGAGCAGCGAGTCAACCCTATTGCCCACATCGAGGGGGCTGGGCAGCGTGGCACCTGGGTTTCTCCGGTGTCACGGCTTACTAGGGCTCTGGCGGGTCAACGATTACCCCTGTTGGCTTCCATTTTTCTTACCATCCTGCCGTATCCCAGCTTACCCTATCCTCCCTCTTTATCCGGCTCAATCCTACGGTGTTATGCGACCCGTGCCTATAGGATGGTTGGTCCCGGAGCCTAATCCCGGGGTCATCACGGAGCCTCTGGGATACCAGGGCCCTCCCAGAGTAAGTAGCCTTACCCGATCATTGCGGGGCTCTCACCAGGTGGACCTCACTTCCCCAACTACTCGTGGGAACAACATGGAGCAGCAAATAAATATAAATTTCGAGCAGGCTGATGCCCCCATTTCCGAGGCAACCATCCCCGGGGATCCCTAAGGGTGTCATTTCTAGAGCAGGTTGACGAAATGTCAGATTTTGACATTCTTGTAGCCCGTCTGTCAGGCGCTCTAACAGGCGGGTGCAAAGGTTAGTCGGTCAGGGTACTGATCTGGTAGTCGCAAGACGATCCGTGATCAGGGAGAACAACTTCGTCCGTCAACTTAATGAAAGGGCTCAGACCAAAAAGAGGCCGCGCTCGGAGGAAGGTACCCCGAAAGCATCGCGGCCTGCGAAGAGGACAAGGCCTCGTACCTATGGGGAGGTTTTGTCCTCGGAGAGGCTCGCAATTGCCGCGGCTGACACGCAGTTGGAGCCGGAAAGGCTTAAAGCCACCAAAAATCCCTGCTGTCCACCATGGTGGTTTCTACGGAAGACCATCAGGTGCGTTTCCTTAAATGCACCCATAAATCAGGGAATCTCCTACTTACTTGTGCAGACAAGGAGAGTGCGTCCTGGGTGACGGAGGTCGTCTCTACGCTGCGGCCCTGGGAAGGCCCTGCCCGCAGGGTCCTGGTGGGGGACGAGGTCCCGAAGCCGGTGACGTGCTCAGTTTTTGTGCCCCATGAAGATGGCGAGCAGTGAAGGCAGAGAAGGTTGTCAACCTCTTGAGGTTTGGCAATCAGGGTCTCAGCGCCGGCTTGTGGACGGTCATGGGGTGTGTTCCGGAGAGCAAGGGTCAGCTCTTCACATTCTCCATGGGAAGGGAGTCCCTGGAAGTCTTGAGGAGTCTGGATATGGCTCCATTCTTTGGTTTTGGTAGTCCACCTCTAAACTGGCGGGGACACCGGCGGCGGTTGTTCCGACGGCGGAGGCTCGCGCACCCAAGCCCTCAGCCGGCCGTAAGGCAGGTATAAAGAGAGGCAAGAAAACTGCCGGGGGGGGAAGGCATGCCCGTCGCCCTGGGTGGAGCCGGGGTCAGCCCTCTGTTGAGGCCTCAAACAACTCAGAGAAGTCTGGCGCCCGGGGATGCCGAAATGCGGCGGGGAGACGAGCCCAGCTCGCCTTTCCGACTCCCTACTACATAATAGGATGGGACTACGATTCCTGCAAGTCAATCTCCATCACGCCAAGGCCGCTTCGGCGGTCTTGTGCAGGAGGTGTGAATCAGGGCGGTTACTTATCGCTCTGGTGCAGGGGCCGTGGCTCGTGGCTGAGGAAGTCAGAGGCATTCGCCCATTCCAAGGTAAGGTGCTATACTGTAAGGGCTCTGGTAGACCCAGAGCCTGCATAGTCCTTAATAATCAGATTGATGGTAAGTTGCTGTCAGCACTTTGCTCAGGCGATTTTGTTACAGCAATCATCTCGGCACGGACCGAAGGTGGAATTAGGGGCTGGTGGCCTACTCCGCCTACTTCCGCGGTAGGACCAGTGCTGCCCGCCGGAGCTGCCGGGAGAATCATCGACTACTGTGAGGCGAAGAATCTCCTCGTGGGATGTGATGCCAACGCACACCACATAGCATGGGAGCAGCAACTGCAAAAGCAGAGGTAAGTCCCTTTTGGAATTTATGTATGGTAAAGAGTTACTGATATCTAATTTAGGTAGGGAACCCACTTTTGTTACGGTGGCCAGGAGGGAGGTGTTGGATCTGACGCTGACCACCCAACGGTTGAGTGATGACATCACGAAGTTGACATCACGAAGTGGTATGTGTCTTCGGAACCATCCTGCTCCGACCATAGGCACATCAGGTTCACCATCGACACCCCCCCGTTGCTACAGATATCATTCCGGAACCCTCGGGAGACCGACTGGGAAGGATTTGTGGATTTCGTCAAGAACAGAGTAGAACAGGGAATCTCCGATGGGAGAGGGGTGGAGGGTCTTGAGCGGGCGGTTGAGGAAGTGCAGGAGGCTATAACCGCGGCCTTCCAAGAAAACTGTCCGGAAAGGTCAAGACCACAGAGAGGAAAGACGGTCTGGTGGAACAATCACCTTGAGAAACTGGATCGTTTATCGGAAAGCCCTCACGCAGTACAATAAAGAAATTAGGAAAGCCAAAAGACGTTCGTGGAAGAAGTTTTGCGAGGAAATCGAGGACTCCTCCTCGTGTGCCAGAATCCGCAGAGCGTTGGCCCAAGATGGTACTGCGAAGGAAGTAGGGTTCCTCCGGAAGGAGGACGGAACCTTCACTGTCTCCGAGGAGGAAAGCTTAGAGTTTCTCGCGAAGACGCACTTTCCAGGTTCATCCCGACTTGTAAGCCCAGAGGTGGCGGGAGTCCCGGAGGAAAGGCATATTAGACCATCCCCAGAGGACTGGAAACTCGCCACTCTCATCATGAGGCCTTGCAAGGTCAGGTGGGCTATCAACAAATCCCAACCTTTCAAATCCCCTGGGATGGATGGGATTTACCCAATCCTCATACAAAAAGGACTAGATATTCTTCTACCATACCTGTGTAGAATCTTTAGGGCATGTATAGCCCGAAGACATACACCGGTACAGTGGCGTAGTGTCAAGGTGCTCTACTTCCCCAAGGTGGGTACAGTGTCTGACCTTTCGCAAGGCTCGTATAGACCGATTAGCTTATCCTCTTTCCTAAGCAAAGCTCTGGAAAGATTGGTGGACAGATATATAAGGGATGAGGTCTGTGTCTAAACCCCCTAAGTGCCCGCCAATACGCTTATCAACCGGGTAGGTCGACTGAGGCCGCACTGGATGATCTTAACAGGCTGCTATCAAAATCCTTGGAGGAAAAGGAAATTGCGGTAGCCACCTTCTTGAACATTGAGGGCGCATTCAATAATGTCTCGCGCAACTCGGTCATCAACTCTCTCTGTAAAAAAGGAGTACCAGGAGCGTTATGCGGCTGGGTGGAGTCTGGCCTTAGTAATCGAATTACATTTCTACAATAGGCCTCCACCTTTGGGGAGGGGTGTCCACAGGGAGGGGTCTCCACAGGGAGGGGTGTCCACAAGGAGGGGTGTTGTCATTGATGACCTCCTCCACTAACTATCTGCGGATGGCTTTGACTGCCTAAACTACATAGAAGATTTGGCGATTGTGGTAAGAGGCAAACACCCTACTACACTACGATTGCAGAGCGGGTGCAAGCAGCTCTTAAGTTGGTCAGAAACTGGTGTAGGGAGGAGGACCTGCCCATAAACCCCCATAAAACCGTAATAGTTCCTTTCACATTATGCCACAAGATGGAAGGCCTTAAACCACCATCACTTGGGCACACTCCGATTCCATTTGCGATGGAGGCTAAGTATCTTGGTGTTACTTTTGACCGCAGACTCACTTGGAATCAACACATTGACAAAATTTCATACAAGGCCAATGCGTCATTTAGTAGGTGCAGGCGGCTTTGCGGGAGAAACTAGGGCTGCGCCCAAGTTTGACACTTTGGATCTACACTAGGATCATCAGACCCATGGTCACCTATGGGTCAGTGGTATGGTGAACCAAAACGGAAGGGGGCGGCGGAAAGGCTGGGTGGGATCCAAATGAAGCATGCCTGGGTTCTACGGGGGCACTGAAAACCACCCCGACTGCGGCTGGATGTCCTCCTCAATTTGCCACACTACAGATTCTCGTTCAAGGCGAAGCCAGAATGGGGATATATAGGCTCTTGCAGGGGCCGGCTCCCATCACCTCTAGGCACGATTGTAATAACCAGAGGTTGATTGAGGAAATCAAGGCTGACCATCTTCTTGGAATGCCAACTGATAGGATGGTTCCTAGGTATCATTTCGAAAGGAACTTCCAGATTGTTATACCGAGCAGAGACGAATGAGACTGTGACCCCCCTCTCGGCGCTGCCTGAGTCGGCGTTACAACTCAGCGCTAGGGAGATTAGAAGGCAAGGTATAGTGGGTAGAAGAGTGGCCATATACTCCGACAGTCAGGCAGCCCTGAAGGCACTTTCTTCACACCAAATAGTCTCAAGACTGGTGTGGGATAGCCTACTTGCCGTAACCGAGTTGGGTACTCGGAACAAACTGACACTCGCCTGAGTGCCAGGACATGGGGGGTTTCTGGGCAATGAAAAGGCGGATGCCCTAGCGAGGGAGGGTTCGCAGGATATCTTTATAGGCCCCGAACCCTTCTGCGACTTATCCAGGAGCCTTATTCAAACTTCTATCAAAGGTTGGATAGAAGAACATCGTCTGCGTTGGTGGGAGAGAACACCTGGACAGAGGCAGGCAAAGCTCTTTATCAATAGACATTTGCCTAAATTTACCAGAGAACTACTGAGCCATACCCGAAGGGATATAAGGCTAATTGTGGGTCTACTAACAAGGCATTGTAGGCTGAACAGACACATGCACCATCTACAACTTGTAGATAGTGCGGTATGCCGATTCAGCAAGGCAGAGGAAGAAACCCGGCGCACATCCTTTGTGAGTGCACCGGCCTGGCTAGGATAAGGTTTCTTCAGCTGGGGACAGGCAATCCCGAAGCTATGAGCTTAATGAAGGAGCCGCTCTAGCTTTGCTAGGATTGATTAGGAGGGCAAAGCTGGGGGTTGTGCTATAATTTAAGGGGATCCACAATAGACCTCGCTATGTAGGTCGCAGTGGAATGAGGGTCCCCCCCCGTTACTAATCTAATCTAATGAGGAACGAGGCACAACAGAAAATAGTAAACGCAAAGGTCTTCCGAAGAAGATAAATGGTCGAATGAAGAGAAAAATAAAGCAAGAAGCTGTTGAGAATCCCACGATAAGCGCACAGACTCTAGCCGATATGTTGCAATCAACATGTGGTGTCCGCGTAAGCGAAAGGACAACAAGAAAAGCTTTGCGTGATGAGGCCTCCAGGGTAGAGCGCCAAGGAAAAACCTTTCATTAGCGAAACGAACCGCAAAAAGCGACTTGCTTTTGCCAAGGAATACCTAAATAAGCCACTCCGTATTTGGGAAAATGTAGTGTTCAATCTGTTCGGATCTGATGGTCGAAGAACAATCTGGCGTAGACGTAATGAGGAACTGACGAAGCAAAATATTTCCGTTACATTGAAACACGAAGGCGGACATGACATGGTGTTGGGAGAGTTGCCTATAATGGGGTAGGAAATCTTGTACATATCGAGGGTAATTTAAATGGAGAAGGTTATGTGAACATTTTGCGCCGTAACCTTAAAGCAAGTGCAGCAATTTGGGAATCCAGCACCAGTTCATTTTTCATCATGACAACGATCTCAAGCACACTGCTAGTAAAACTAAAGAGTAGTTAACATTTGACGTTCCGAGACAGCTGCCCACCCCTCCACAGTCGCCAGACTTGAATATAATTGAACATTTATGGCACATACTGGACCAAAACGTTAAAAAACACGAAATCATCGGAAGACACCACCTTAATAATCTTTTAGTCGAAGAATAGGAAAAACTCAATCCAGATTTAATTAAAAATTTAGTCCACTCAATGCCCAGAAGTTCACAAGTTGTTGGACTTGGGCAGTAAGGACTTTTTACAAAATATTAACAGTAAATAAAATAAATAAATAAAGCCTAGAAAAATGAAAAACTATAATGTGCAAATACTTTTTTCCGACAGTTTGTGTAAGTTTCTCTTTCTATTTCACTTTGAACAGAAGAGGTTTTATCTTATTTATTCAAATATTTGATCAGTTTTAAATATACTTTTTATTTTATGCAATTAACGGACATTTTTTATTACCTAAATTCATTATTTTTTTAATAAAAATACTTGGATGTGCAAATACATTTTGCCGCCACTGTATATTGATAATATGAGTGATTATAATATTAAATTTGATTGGGTCAGTCAGTTATTAAAAAAGTTAAAATTCTAAAAAGCATCAAAAATAGCTGCATCCGGTATTTTGTCCGTGCATATTGGTTTTGTTCCTGACCGGTTTCGGATATTCATCTATCGTCAGAGCAAATTCACCAAGTTTGTGTAGAGAGTTCACTTCAACGAAATGTTTCTGTAGACTCACACTTGTTGGTTGTGTGTATGTTGTTATATGTATATATTTAAAAAACTACACGAACTTGGTGAATTTGCACTGACGATGGATGAATATCCGAAACCGGTCAGGAACAAAACCAATATGCATGCTACGACGGACAAAATACCGGATGTTATCCAGCATTGCGGACCCAGCCACATTTTCAAAAATAGCTAGATTTCAAATTCAGTAATGGCCGCCAAATGAGTTTGTAGGACCACGAAATATGGCCTTATATAGTATATATTGAAGATATATAATGAATATTTTTATCACGGATTTGAATATTAAGGGTATAAGAAAGTTTTAATATATATATATATATATATAGCGCCAAGTATATTATGAACACAAATTTAAAAAAGAATCTGTGTTTTATGTTCAACGTATGTTTTGAGAAGTGTAGTATTTTTGCCTACGATTAATTTCTAATTAAGAAATTCTTGTGAATTTGAGAAAATATATGTACAAGAAGGCCATACTAGTTGGCTTCTTGAAGTCAGTAGACTTTAGTTCTTGTAGACGAGCAGTTAAAGATTGATGATCATCAAGTTAGGGTACCTCATATTTTGTATTTTAAGAAATTAGGCAGGTAAGCAATGGGGCCGGAAGTAATGATTGTATCTGGAAGGATGTGTGAGGTGAAAGTATGGGCATTGCAGCACTGTCTTCATGTTAAGTAATTTTCCAAATGTGTGTTCTACTTAGAAAAGTAAGTTGGACCAAATAGGGTTATTTTTTTTTATTTCTCGAATGCACTTCACTGGAGAGGCCTGGGGACGAAGCTCCCCGGGATAGGTTCGTGAAGGTCGTAGAGGCAGAAAAAGGGTGTGCGGGGATTAACACATATAATAAAAGTGTGCTTTTTATGTTATTTCCATTTTTAAAATTGTTTTGCTTTTCATATTTAATTGAAATGCAAATAATTTAAAAACGGAAATAAAATATTTTAGCATGACGTATGGTTTTAGTAATGGATATAGTTTATTATACAAAAAAATTGTAGAACGCGCTAAAGTGTGAGTGGGGGGGGTCTATTCCCAAATTTTACCCAATTATTTGTTTCTGGATATTTTAAATAATGCGTAAAATTAGACCTTAAAAGGTTTTATTAAATTTAATACGCAATACACATAGTATTTTGAATTAACAAAAGTGTGAAAATATTTAGAAATATTTTCCAATTTATCTCATTCACTCCCTTCTATTTTCTTAGTTCGGCAAGCATAATTACTTTAGAATGTAATCCTCAAGATAAGTCGGAGGCTTCGAGTTCTGACACTCTACCTTAGAGTAGATTTTCTAGGGCTTAGTTGGTCATTACAATGAGCTCCTATTGTTCCAGATGATTTAGTGATCGAGTTGGTTCAGCAGCTTTAGATGATTCTGGTTTTCACAATAGTGAGATTGATTTTCTTCCACTTGAAGTTGTTCTTCAGGAGTTTCGAGAATAGTCTCGGCTAAGATGTCTAATGGAAATAGTGGATTCCCGCAGTCAGGGTAGCGATGTGGCGTACTCAGGGTAGCACTCAAGTAGAGGTTCTTCCTCAATCAACGGGTCAAATTTGGAATTTCTGTTGCATTTGTGGACGGGGACCGGACTTAGTAAGCAGTTGGCATGCCCACTCGAGCAACGAGAGTGTTTAAACATTAGTGCCATTAGTCTCATTAGTGTTAGTGCAAAGAAGCGAACGAATTAATTCGGAGCTTCTGGAAGAACTGGCTCCCATTGTCATGACTTTATTCCTTTAGACTTAAGAACGAGTTTTACTGTCTTCCAAATGACGCCATTATACTTCTCGGCTTGTCCATTATCACGAAAGTACGATGATGTGCGACTGGCAGCTGTATTCTATGAGAGGAGGAATGACTTCAATCCCTGCGAATGAAGGAGGATCCTCTGTCAGAGTGGACATAAGCAGGAGCCCCAATAAAGAAAATAGTTGCTTCACGCAGTTGGCACAGTAGATGTCATAATGTCTGAATAGTAGTATCGCAAAATGAAATCGCGAATATTCATCGACAACTGGACTCGTGGATGAGGTCGGTAAAGGACCTTTGAAATCTAGACTGAGCCTCTCAAAGGCTCTCAAATGAGCCTTTATTAGCTTGCCTTCAGTTCTGAATAACCATGGTTTTTCTCGGCGCAAACTTTACACGCTTATTGCATTTTCCTGATATCATCCAGCGAGAACGGTCAATTGTTACTTTTGACCCAATGTTACATTCTAGTCACGCCTGGGTGGCACAGATAGCTAGGTAGATCGTGAAGTCAAATGTCTTGTTTGTCAATGGATGGACAAATTCTTGAAAGTACAACATTTTCAGTCCCTGACCTGTAGATGATATCATAATTGTAACTAGACAAATCCAAACGGCATCGCATTATTTTCTCATTATTTACCTTTCTCGGGAGCTTAATATTGAACATAAATGAAGCAGATTTCTGGTCTGTAATGAGTCGTTGGTTTCAACCATAGTGTGAGTGTAACAAAAACATTACATTGAAGTGAATTCTCAGCACGAGCATGGTGAATTTGCTTTGACGATTTGATGCTACGACGGATAAAATACCAGGCATCATCATATGTTACCTACTTTAGTTTGTCCTATCATTTGCCTGAGCCTTCTCTACAAAATTCTGAAATGTTCAAAACCAATGTTCCCATTCTTCGGCCGCCGTGTATGTGTGATTCAGTATTGAATCTCTCAGGTTTGAGAAGTTGGTTCATTATAGAAACTGAATTTAATAAATTGTTGTGAATAATACGCAGAATCAGACCTTAACAAAAGGTTTTATTAAATTCAATTCAACACAAAATAAAATGTTTTCAACACAATACATGTGGTTATTTTGAATTAACAATACATTCTCCAAACATATTCCAATCTGTACCACTGTAAAAATGTTTCAAATAAATGACCACTTCCGCCCGCCTCTTTCGTCTTCTTTCTTGGTCCCATTCCAAGATCCGTCTAGGGATCCGCTACTCACCCATCCTCGAAATATGCCCTGGCCACTCTTACCTCTTTCCAGTAATTTTTTGGAGAATATCCTTCACTTCCATAGTTATTCTCACCATATTATTATTCTCTCTAAACGGGATTTACGAACTGACCTCCAAAAATCCATCTCAGTTGCCAACAATTATTTCCCTTTCTCTTGACTTCGTAGAATCAATGTTTCACTACCGTACAGCGTTATGCTTTGGATTATGGCGTTATATATCAGCCTTTTAACTGTCGATAGTATGTTGTAGTAGTATTAGAATTAAGCAACCCTATGGTTCTGCGACCTTCGGTGATCTTCCTTGTCACTTCTTTCCTTGAGTCCCATCTGCTTCGAGGATGGAATCCAGAAACTTATAGTGCGCTGTATTTTTAATTTTATTCGATTTCTAGCAGCTCCCCTGTTGGACTCATAAATTCGGTCTTTTTATAGTTAATAGTTCAGACCTTAACTCTATTTTTTAAACTCTTGGACTAGTCTTGAGCGCATAAAATCAGCGTTATTGAGTCCTGTAATATAATAATAACAACGAAGGACAGATATTGACGCGCCTTAAATTAAAAAAAATAAATAAATAAAAATAACAACGAAGGTCTTTGTTGAATACTTTTTCAACATACACACACATGCACATTTAAACTAATAGAACAATAGTCAGCAAACTTTATTAAAATAAATATAAAATAGAGGCATAAGACAACCAAGTTGTTAAGACCTTCAGAGGAGAGGCTTATTAAAACTAACAACATTTTAATACCTAGCAATGAAAACACAATAATCCCTGAATAAATAATGACACTAGTTGATGTCAAGTAGAAAACACAAGTCTGGATAACACTTTATACCGATCTGCAGTAATTTGATAAAACTGTCTTTACCATTCAGATAGGCCAATATGATGTCACTTGTTAAATATTCACTATTAAAAAACGTATTTCCTGTTTCACTTAGAGCCGGACAGACTGCTAACAAGTAAAATTGATCGTCATACCATCACACAGCATAACAACATTTAGTAATATCATATTTAAAATGTTTATGATTCAAATTTAGCAGATCCCTCCCTACACTTAATAATCCAAATGATTATTATTAAATGACAGTGTTATATCAGTTAAATAATTTGAACCCTGAACTGTGTATTTCCGGTGAAAACACGATTTCTAAAATTTAACAAGATCGCAATACTTCCTGTTACCAAACAGTAAAAAAAAGTAAAGTGACATATAAACTAAAATTCTTTTCTGGCCCAGTGTTACCAACTGAACTTATTTAATATGGAATAAACATTAAAAACAAAACAAATAATAAATAAAAAGGAGACTGTGAAGAGTGAGGGGGTCGCCGAAAGAACAGCAACTATATGGAATATAAGGAGAAATGTAGTAGGAGTGAGCGGTGTTAGGAGGGCCCGGGCAGATATTAATGTTGCCGGTAAATTGTTAGCAAAGAGTGGCGGCGGCGGGCTCTCTGCCGCCTCTATCTCACCCTGCTCTCCCCGGCCAGAACTATAGTGGCCCCTTTATAGTTACCCTCAAATAACAGATGTGCCCCTGAATAATTGATTTGCAAGTGAATCATACAGTGTATAGAGTAGTAGTGCAAGCGAGGAAAAAAAATGTTAATAAGGGGCCAGTGTGCGCATAGATGAGCCTGGAGAACCCAATACTATAGTTCCAGTTCTATATTGGTGGATGCACTGCTACTGTCTCACTTGCCTCACTGTTACAAATTACCAATATACGAACAATGGTTCATGTTACAACATCAGGCCTTTGTACCTCCAACAACTTACACCCATATGCTCTTCTTCTAGTACCAGTGTTGTTGCTGATGATGACGTTAATTTTCATTCTTTACTGTATAATATTAGCGCGGGACAATATACTATCATATGCAGTTTAATAGTTGCGACAAAATAATACTAAACTATCGTACAGTATGAATTAATACAGTTATATATCTATTTCAGGGCACAGTTTAGGCAGAGAATGTCTTTGTGCCAGTAACGACATTGCTACTTATTGCTGGCGATCTCATTTTTGTTGTTTATTTTATTCTCTTTGTTAAGTTCTTCTCTTACATTAGAATTATATTTACCCAATCATATTGACTAATAAAAAATTCTAATATAGTAACATATGCCATAAAATAATTCAAGTTGCTTATTCTTTCTCTTACCACTGAAAGAAGAAGTATTGTAATCGAGTCATATTTTTGATGTCGAGTTTTACCGGAAATACATGTTTTGACGTCCAAAAAATCCAAGAAATTTGTGTGTGTGTGTGTGTGTGTGTGAGGTAATATGTGAAGTAATATTTTACTCAAGGGTTTTTTCCGATTTTTCTCGAAAACGGCACCAAAGATTTTCTTTAAATTGCTAAATCAATTACATACATATAATGCAATGAGTTGCAACTTTTATTTAAAACATTTCTTTAAAAAAATTCATTTAAGGGGGCTTTTGGGGGTAGGGGTGGGGTTATGGATGTACTCTAACATACTATCTTAGTTAATACCATTAATTCTACCATTTAAACAATACTAATTGAAATAAAAACACAATTGCCAGAATTTCATCTAGTCCGTTTTTACTAGTTTTTTTTTTAAACACATTTATGCGATTTTGTCCATAAAAACATCGAAGGATTTCATTAAATCGATGTATCAACTGTGAATATAGAGATCTGTCCCATTTATTTGAAACTTTTTCCCGAGAATCTCATTTAAAGACGTTTAAAGGTGGGAGGGAGGTTTCCTCAAAAATTTTCCTTTTATTAAATTTAGAATCTTGCATTGTTATAAAATTGAAGGCAAATAAATTATTTAGTACAAATTATAAATTTGAAGAGAATTTGCCAATATATAACTGTATAGAACTGCAGTAGGAGAAAGTTATGTGAGTGTTTCACAACAGATTCATTAAGGATTCACATTTTACTCTCTGTACTGCTGTTTGTGCCAGTATTGGTATCGTTTTAATTGTCGAAATCGAGTTTTCACTGGATATACACGTTTTGAGGTCCCCTGAGTCAGAACAAGTGGTTGTTATAAATCAATCTGTGTTGTGTAAATATGTTTATACAGATTAGACATTTCTAAATAATTTTTTTTTAAAAAGTAGAATTTTTTTTTTTTTTGAGCCCTAACATAAATATAGAAGGAGAGGGTTGGGCACCATTGGCTCAGGTAGTCACTTCAATGTAGTTACGATGTAGTCCAGAAGACAGTGCCAATAACACTGAAGGAATTCAAGTGAAATTTGAAAAATAAAGTTCCAAGATTCAAAGATGAACGTTATAGTGGTTTTCGAGACCCCCCACCCCCACCCTCAAAAACTTATTCTAAAATCTATGGAGCCGTTTTCAAGAAATCCTGAAAACTGAAGAAAAATAAACATTCACTAAACACTTACTTCAGGTTGATGGAAGTTTTGTCCGAAAACTTCATGTTTTCAAGAGTGTAACACTACAGGCGGTGGTAAGTAGATACGTAAATTTTGTTCATACACATGTTAGATATTTAGACCATTCGGTAAAAACATCTGTTCGATACAGAGGAGTTCAAAATACGTATTTCTGGTGAAAAATCAATGACGAAAATTTGGCAGATACAATACTTCTAACTGGAGGTTCAGAGAAAGTAAAAATATCAATTTGTTTTTTTGTTTTGCTAAAAGTAACAATTAGCATAATATGCCATGTATCTTATGGGCTATAATGAACGTATATGTTTTTATGTTTTCCAACGCCATGTACGAGTTACTTCCGGGTGATTACCAAGAGGGTAGCTTGCAAGAAGTATAACCTCTCTCTCTAAACTCAGAGCAGGTCTCGCCTAAGCGCGCCATCTATGAGGGTCTTTAAAGTCATATAAGGATGTAGTAGGTGGGGTTTAAGGTTGAAAAACATACGCTCATATTTTAATTAATATAGAGACATTGGAGAGAGCGCCCGGCGGGTGGGTGTGAGACTGTAATATGGCGGGTAGAAAGGAGTTGGGAAAGGTATTATGATGGATGGTGCCCTAAGGAAGACCTGCTGGCTGGATAATTCCTAGCTCTGGCTATCCTTCTCAATTAGGCCTGGGCCCTAATGAAGTTAGAGTCCGGTCCTGTGGGCCTTACACTCCTCCCCATACTCCTTCCCCTCTTAAAACCCTCACTTATAACTTGCTCTGTTCCTATTTATTGTAGATCTCCCATCCTTCCTTTTCTGGATCCTCCATACTCACCACTCGCATACGGCTGAACGCCTTTCACTGTTTTAGACGTCTCCCTTATATTTACTGTATGAACACTACGAATATCATGAAACACAACTAAGTGACCTGTCTAACATTGTTATACTTCTCTTAGTGGTTTTCATTTCTTACTTCTATAATGCTTTCAAAATTGTACAGTTTGCAAGATATTATAAGGAATCTGAGGCGTTAACATTCTGATGTCTTGGATTGGTTCAAAGTTATTGGCATTGTCTTCTGAACTACTATGTAAACACTTGAAGCAACGTTTGTCCTGAGTGCTAACCGACATGTACCTCAACCGTATCGATGATTATGTTAGGATAACTCAAGTTAAAATTTCCACGTCTAATTACTACCGTTAATGTGTTTCATAAAACCTGAACATACTATATGCATTTCCGATGAGAAGTCACTTTCGAAAGTTTTGATATGATGGCAGCACTTACTGTGATTGTTATCACAATCTGCGGTGTGAAATATTCACACAAATTCTCTTGCAGCAACTATTACAATTCGAATTGACAAATTCTCTTCAAACTTGGCATTTTTAGCTAAACTTTTAACAGAGCTGTATTTATTACAAAGAAATATGGATGGTGGGAATTTTATTGATTTTTTTTTTCAGGGATAACGAGTGAATGTCACTACAAGGACTCTCTTTCAATCTTCAGTTGGCAGATTTTGACGGAAACAAAGTTGGTAGGCTGTAATGATGTGGCCATTTAAACACGAAATTATCCTACAATTTCCTATTTTTGTGATTCTCATATATATGCCCACCTCTTACAGCCGTGATTTCTCATATTTAATTTTATTTATAAATAATAAAATTAAAATAAAGTAATAACCAAGAAAGGCACGGCATTTTACATTATATAATAAGCTGTCCAATATTACACCCATTTAGAAAACATTGTCTTGCAAATTATTTAATTAATTCTTTACATTTGTTTAGAAAAGCTGTGATTGTTCTTTCAATTAATTCTATTTCACAGTTAAAAAATATCTATTTTTTTTTGTTTTTTGTCATAAACTCATTAAAAATAAGATCTTTTGTGTTGGATATTTAATTTACTTACTTTTTCTTTATTTCCTGTTTAAAATCATGTTCATCATCCTGATACATGTAAATAAGTGAAAAGAGGAGATAAAGTAATTGGATCAGTTTCTTATCAATTTATGTGTGTCTAGCTCAAAGATTACTTACTTAATGTTCAGGCTTATCTTATTATCTTATAACTTCAGAGAATATCCAAGTTTTCAATTCAGTATTTGTAAAAGTGGTGTTGTGTTGTCTTCTATTTTCCTCTCTGGTTGTGTGACTGTAGTCATATTATTATTTTCATATATTTTTTGTATGTAGATCATCATCTCCTGCTCCAATCTATGTATTACCAGCAAAATAAATAAAAAAAAATACAAAAACTTTTATTTACAAGTAATATTACAAAAACAGCGATATCAGCTGTGTCATTAAGGAACTTTCCTTTAATGGAGGAACTAGTTTCAGACATCCCCAAGTTTCCAGAGTAAAATGTTATGTTTTACATTAAGAGAGAAACTCATTAAAACTGACCAAATACTAAAGAGTCCACAGGTCAGAGGAATAAAGGAGTAAAACTTCTACCACAAGTACTAAAAGATTATGAAATATAATGACGTGTATGTATGTATTTGTGTGTAAACGGAGCGAAGATATTTAGAGAGAGAGAGAGACTAGTCCAGGATATCTGGGTACGGTAGTGGGTGGGATGGTGGGACTAAACCCAGAGGGGTGTAACAGTCTATGGTAAAACCCAATGGAGATGCTGGGGTTCCGTGTTCTGTGTGTGTGTGTGTGGGTGTGTGTGGTGTGTGTGGCTATGTAACATTCCTTTTTACCCGTCTCGTCCGGCGACTTAGTGTTAATGTCGCCGGAGACATTAGTATGGTGTGTTTAGAAAGTTACTGTTTTGTGTGTGTATAGCGCGCAGAGAGTGCGTTGTATATCTTACAATTAGCTATCGTAATATCATGTGACGCCCGCATAGCTACATACTGAGTTACTTTGTCCTCTGAATGCCAGGGAACTTGCCCATTATCTCGTTCCGTAGCACACTCCCTAGTGTGTAACTGCTTGCTTTTACCATACTCAAATCTCTTAACACCAACTAATCTCTTGTATATATATTTATTTTTTGGCCCCCATTAGAAGAGTCTGACCTCAATTAAGGACCTCAAAACAAAACAAAAAACTAAAATCCCCCCCATTGCACACATTTTCTCCATTAAATGACTGAGGGAGAAACCGGAAATAAAGAGGCATGACCCTTCTTCAGTAGAAATGGCGGAGACTAAAGTCCACTACTAATTTGATGAATTATACAAACTTTTCCACATGCTAGAATGGGGAGCAGCACTGTAGTTATATTAAGTAAAAAAAAATCTGGCGTGAAACACTCGAACGACAGTATCTTACTCTAATTAATACAATTTAATCAAGAAATATCCTTTAAAGATGGAATTTTACGATGTTTACTTGGGCTGACCATAAAAATGATAGTGTAGATTTTACTTGTATACTTGAGCGGCCTTATGTGGAGCGCTCTATGTCAATACCAACAACGTTGTGCAAATTTAAATTTAAACTGACTGACAGACTTCCAATACCCTTCTAAAAACAATTCTTTCAGAACAATAAAAGTTCTTATCTATGCAGTGAGCATTCAAGTTTAAAAAAATCGTTTTAACCGTTCTGAGAAAATTCCAAACTACTTCAAAACTTATTCTGTAAAATCGCACTCCCGGTTAACCGATTTTCTTCAAATTTGAAATTTTATCATTGCTTATCATGTGTAAGAATAATATGTTGATGATTAAACCATATATTATACTGAAATGGTACTCTAGAGTGTAGAGGGAAGCATGACGCTACTGTTCCCCCCAGAACCCCCAACAAATCAATTTTTTCAGGAAAATGTTTCATATAAAAGTGATAGGTGATTATCTGTATGAAGATAAAATACCATGTTTAAGAAAATTGTTGGTGCCGTTTCTAAGAAAATCGCAAGAAAAGTGCAAAAATTTTGCAAGAAAATAGCAAAAAAAAAGATTCAAAAAAGATAAAGTGATACTTCCGGTTGAGAAATTAGTAAGCAAGTTCCTGTCGAATACCCAAATAGAATGCCCAACGTATATAAACGTTCTGCGATTTTTCGTTATCGAGCAATGCTGTTCACATACATAACATACCCACTCCGTTTTCTAAACTCCACTATTTTCGACTCAGGGACCTCAAAACGTGTATTTCCGGTGAAAACTCGATATCGAAAAATTGGCACGATTACGAATACTTTCTCTTACTTAACAGTAAGACTTGACTTTTTTTGAACTTGACTTGAATTTTTTTTGGATTTGTCTCGGAAATGATTATGATTTCTTTTAAACTTAGAATTCCAACAGCACAGATATATACATCTCACTTTTAATTGATAGTTCTGCGGAACTTGCGGGGTTAAATTTCAAATGTTATATAAGTAATTGGTTCAATGTTATGATCGCCCCCTTCTGGACTACTTTCTACTAACCTAGGGATACTAGGTTGGTACTTGCCTCACACATCACCATCACAACTATATCAGTGTTATGTCAATGTTATACCAGTGTTCTCTCGTTACAGACAACACTATGCATCACCGGACAGTGAGCTCCTAGGAAGAAAAAATCTACGCTCACCATGGCTGATTGGAACCCGGAATCTCCGCGTTGTTAGTCCAGCGCGCCACCACTGAGCTAATCCCTCATTTTATAATTATAGTAACAGTAGGGAGACAGAGCCGAATGGTATTTCACTACAGATTTTTTTTTTGGAATTAGCAATGTTGCATAAATTCTTGACCCAGGTTAGCCAACTAACTAATAAAAATAACCAAAATTTTATTAACTGAAGAAACTTTTTTCCCCCCACATTATTTATACGTGTTGGCCAACCAGGTTTACCAACCAAACACCAACTACAGTCCCTATAAACAGTATACAGATAAAAAATAAAAATAAAAAAATCCAAGGACGAAATGTTGGTACAAAATAATACAACACACACAAAACCAGTAGTGGGCCGAATTAATTTCCAACTCCGGGAATATCGAAATCTGTTGTTACTGGTTGGCAATGCTGGCAGTGGGTCGGTCCTGGAAAGAGAGAATGAGAACTGGTAGAGCTGCTACTCCGGGGGCTGTGTGTCGCCCCTTGGGGACTTTCCGAATTAATTTGTTGTACGTGGTACCGATACTTTCCCTGGGGAACATGGCAGGTTGATTGCGGTACCGTAACACGCAGATACCACTCTACTACCTCATACTCTGCCACCATCGTATTTCTCGTACACATTCTCTCGGTTGTTCTACCTATACACACACACACACACACACACACACACACACACATTCAACAGCCATACTCGCTTGCCTCAACTACCCGGCTACCAACCACTCGCACATCTACCTGAGTTGGCTGTATACCACTGTATGTATTTGTGTGGATACGCCTGGTGTAACTAACCCATATGTACATAGAAAGAAAACTTTTTGATACCCTGTAACATAATGGACGGTATTAAAAAAGTACCTATTTCCCTTTTTTTTCTGTCTACTTTTACTGTTGAAGTGTTGGGCTAGTGTAAAATTTCCGCAATTTGATTTTGACCGGAAATACATGTTGTACGGCCCCCGGAGCACGGAACATTGTTTTTAACCAATGGTCTGTAGTTGTGTGCATGTCTCTGTTGAAGTGAACAAAATATCTTAAGAACAAAACAAAAATCTGATGTGAACCACTCATACGACTTCTTCCTGCAATTATATATAAATGACAAATTTTCTTTAACGACGATATAATAGTTCAACTTTGTCATGAAACACGCATACACATACACATAGTAACATAACCTTATAACCTTCCCACATATATACAACCAACAAGTGTGAGTCTACAGAAACATTTCGTTGAAGTGAACTCTCTACATGAACTTGGTGAATTTGCCCTGACGATGGATGAAAAACCGAAACAAAACTAATATGCACGCTCCGACGGATAAAATGCCGGATAAATAACAATATTTGAAATTTAAAGAAAATTTGTCACTTTATGTATAAGTATGTGAACAGGAGTGGGAGAAAGTCACATAGGATTTTTAAATACTTTGTAACTTTTTTTTTTAATCATATTTATGGGACCATCGAGATAGATAGCTCCTCTGTCTTAAGAACTAACAAGTAAACTTAACACATCTTTCTGCACTTATATGTAATGTTAAGAACAATTACAGTTTTACAATTACAGCCAGATCCGTAAACCGAGGAAAAGATGTTGGGAGACAAAGTCCCCACAGGACGGAGCTAATTAGGCCTTGTTGTTTCCTGAGTATACAGGAACCTGGTATTGCGTTTAGTCGGGTAATTGTAGACAATTGTAAGTTAATAGAAGGTGGAAACTAGGTCGTAGATATAAACAGACAAAATGGTTGAAGATTTGAGAATGAAAGCGTTGGCCAACTGTTACTGGCTAGGAGAAAAAAAAGAAGAGGAGTAGAAGTTTAATAAGAAGAGAGCAAACAGGAAGGAATGGGAAGAGAAAGAGGTGGGAGAGAGAGTGAGATAGAAGAGTTGGAAATGTGATTGGGCCAGGGCAATCAGTGTAGGGAGGCTCAGACGAAGGTGGCCTCGGTGTATGTACAGCACGTATCTTCAAGTAATCAAGAAAACTCAACAACGCCAGAGATTCTCACAGTCTGTCTTCTTGCAGCAACGTCGCAACGGCCGCCAAGACAGCAGCGATACCAACCAACCAGCCAGAGGGAGGCCGATAGACCTCTTATTTTGTTGCTACCCTGCAACCTGCCCCTGCAACAGCTCAGTCAAATTACAAATCTTATTTTCACTGCGAGGAATAACGAGCAACCTCGGCCAGATCTGTCTCTCTCTCTCTCTCTCAGCCTCTTTCTAAATGCAATGCACAACACCTACAGATAGCAACGCACGATCTATTTCTAAGGTAAAATAATATATTTCCTTAAATAAATTCTTAAGCATTTAAGCAGACGCTTAGTTTTCGCCAACTTAACAATATTTGAAATGATTTTTACTTTGTCTTACTGCTATAAAAGGAACAAATATTGCTTTCTGAAATTGAGACGTGCCGTAACGTTAACAAAAACCGATATTAACTGAAAACCGAAAAATTTCCATTACTATTTTGTAAACATTTTCCCGAAAAAAGATTTCAAGTTTTTGTGTTCAGGTTGTGACCTCTAAAGGATATTTCGATGCTTTAACATTATCACTTCATGTTAACACCAATTATTCTAATAATGGCTGGTTTTGTATTGGTGAGTTGGTAAATTAAAAAAATCTGGTGTGAAACACTTACACGACGTTTTAGACGAAAGCTTAACCTCCCCCTCCCCAAAACCCCCCTTAAATACATGTTCCCGGAAAAAATTTCAAACAAAAGTGATAGCTCTCAGTATATATAGACGGTATACCAAGTTTAATGAAACCCGTCTTGAGGAAAATCGCAGAAAGCTAGAAACAAAAACCGTCCAATAAATTCGCACTTCCGGTTTTCTACTAACTCTGAATTTTGTCAACATTTCTAGGTATGGGTGTGGCCATATGTAGACAATATCTCGAAAACGAAACCAAATCACAGGACATTCAAATTTTGTGCTCTGTTTAGATTCTACCATCGCATCCGAGACGAAGTTTTCAGCCAGAAATCACCACCCGGATGTGCCTTACTGGTCCCTTCCCCCAGTTTTTCCCGATTTTCTCGAAAATCACTCCAACGATTATTTCTTCCTTAAAACTTCCAACATTAATTAAACACTTTTATTTTCATCAATTTTTTACTTTTTTCCCCAAGAAATTTTATTTTGGAGTGTTATGGGTAGCTGCAACAAGAAACCTTCTTCTAAACTCCCACTTCAGTACGGTGTAGGGTTCCTACTCTCTATAATATAAGATACGTTAATTGTTTGGCTAGGATTCCATCTTTTACGCAAACCGGTTACCTGGAAGTGCTACTTGCTGAGTTTGCGGGAATATCTGGGCAACCAATCCATTGATTTTTCTTTAAACTTGGTATTTCTGGGTGCAGCTGACAGGTTAGCAGGTTGCACAACCACAACCTTTAGGACATGATGTTAGCGCTGCGATGTAGCATAAATATGTTTTAATTTTAAAATATGATAAAAACAGTAATAATAAAAAATATTTAATATACAATGATCGAAC
The DNA here is from genome assembly GCA_011037195.1 of Triatoma infestans. NCBI lineage: Eukaryota > Metazoa > Arthropoda > Insecta > Hemiptera > Reduviidae > Triatoma > Triatoma infestans. Next base: position 25,988 of record JAAEAF010014427.1, on the reverse strand, counting down.
ACACGCAGTATCGATCTTGAGTTACAGAGAGAGCTACACAGGTGGATTTGTAAGTGTACTTTTGATAACGTATCGGATTGTGATTGCCGGTTTGAGAAGAGCACAAAGTAAACTGTGATCCAGCTAACAACTATTTGGCCACACAGATAAGCAATTTCTCTACCGGTGATTGGGCTATTCCCCCAGGGGGTACTCTGGACTGGCGGACGGGGGGGGAGGCAGAGTGGCCCAGCTATAATTCCTGCACATGCCATTGTGTCCCATCTCCCCACTATTGCTGCCACTATTATCTGTCTTCTAGCACTCCATAAATAAACAAAGATTGCTTTCACAGCAACCTCCCTTCCATGACTTCTATATAAACAACACTCACACACACACGCACACATATATTACATAACTATATTCTGTCTCTATGTAAGTATATAATTCAATGAGCAACTAAATACTTCTTTCTTTCTATGAAACATTACTTTCTTTCTTAAATGAAAGCATATCCGTTTTATTTTCTCTTACTGTTAGTAGCCAGGGCGCATTGCCATCTTGGCAAGTTTTCGATACCGTCTTTTCACCGGAAATAAATGTTTTGAGGTCCTCTGAGTGCGAAAAAGTGATTTTTAGAAATTGGTCTATATATCTATAGTATATGTGTGTATGGTCAGCATAACTTAAAAAATCTGGTGGAAACACTCACAACTTTCTCTTACTCCAGCTTCCAAAATTGCAATTGACAAATTTTATAGTTTAGGATACCAAATTTAATGAAATTCGTCGGACTTTGTCGAAAATTAAAAAAACTGTTGAGTAAAACACACTTCCGGTTTACTAATTTTTTTTAAAACTCGAAATTTTGGCATTCTATATATTTCTAATTTATTTTGCTTCGATGTTAGAATTGTGTAATCAACTACGATAGGACTTTTGAAGCAAATATAACCCTGCCTTTCCCCCAAAAGCCCCATTAATAGACTTTACCGGGAGAAATGTTTAAAATAAACGTTGTATCTCTTTAGAAGTATAGTTCACATTCCTAGTTTCTTAAACTAGGTACTATGGCAATTCTCCCAACCCATAGAAACCAGTTAACCGGAAGTAAAATCATTGGAGCCATTTGAGAGAAAATACCAGAAAACTGGAAAATACATTTTGGTTGAAACGCATTATTCGGTTATCCGATTTTCTTCAAACTCAAAATTTCAACAATATATTTAATTCTGATTAATATTATTTATATGAGAGAATTGTATAATAAGCAAATAGCACTTTAGAGGAAAACCTAACCCCTCTCCTCCAAAAGTGCCTTTAAATGGATTTTCCTAGAAAAATGTTTTAAATAAAAGTTGTAGAGCTCTGTTTGTGTAGTTGATATGCCAAGTTTCAAGAAAATCGTCAGAGCTATTTTTGTGAAAATCGCAAGAAAGTGAAAAAAAAAATTCAGAAAAGTGGTACTTCCAGTTGAGGAATTTTGACAGATGATCTTCTGTCGGATCCCATGGTGATACCTAAATGGAATATCAAGTTTGAATTTTCTACAATTTTTCGTCTTTGAGGTATGGTGTTCACATACATACATACACACAGAAATTTTGTAAAAACCACTTTTTTGGATTCAGTGGACCACAAAACCGATATTTCCGGTGAAAGTTCCATACCGAAAATTTGACACGATTACAATACTTCCTCTTACTAGGAGTGAGAGAGTAAAAAAATGGAAAATCGCAGTAAGTTCAATTTAGTTGAAGTACTATGGGCATTCTCGCAGGCCATGGGACCTGACAATAGTTGAAGTACTATGGGAATTCTCCAACCCATAGAAACCAGTTAACCGGAAGTAAAACTTTGCCGAACAGTTCTTTTTTCAGTTTTCTGGTATTTTAAGTACCAATGACTGAGTTTCTTGGTATATCAACTCCATCATAACATCACTTTTATTTGAAACATTTCTGCGGGAAAATGAATGGATGAATGAAAATGAATTTCATTTAAGTGAACTTCTAGGATTAAAGTGCTATTTCAGTATATCGTACAATTCTATCATCTCATTGCAATGAAAGTTGATGCCAAAATTTCGATTGGATTTTTTTTTTTTTTTACTTTCTGTGAATATCTCGTCAAACGGCTCCAACGATTTCCTTTAAAGTTGGAATACCAACTACACATATAAAGAGCTTTAACTTTTATTTGAAACATATTTACAGTTTTAGGGGCAGGGATGATGCTAGACTTTCCTCTCAAGTGCCATTTCCGTATATTATGTGTTCCTCATCAAGTATATAATATTAATAAGAATTAAATGGCCGGAAAGGCTTCCGTTTACTCAACGGTTTGGTTTACCAGTTTTCTGCAATTTTCTCGATAAAGTACCAACGATTGAGTTTCCTAGAACTTGGTAAATGACCTACACATGTTAGACCTATCACTTTTGTTTGAAAAATTCTTCGAGTAAGTAAATTGGATGGGGGAAGCTGGAAGGTCACGCTTTCCTCGAATGTCGTTTCAGTTTGGACTCTCCCAGCTAAACATATAAATAAAAATTCCGATTTCATCAGTAATAACTGCGCAAGTTGCCGTAAGAGAAAGTGGTGGTTTTTTCATCAGGTTGTTTTTTTTCTCATCACAGTAACAACAATCACAGTAACAACATGTTTCCTCCTCTTAGATTAAATTTCCTTTTGAACTGGAAAGGTAAGAAAAGAGAGGGAATTTTGCTGCTCCCTCCCCGTTTTTGGATGTACGAAAAAAAGCGGCGAGGAAGTGGAGAGTAGGGTTTATATTAGTTGTTTCTTTATTACTTCCGGCCGTGACACACCGAGAATGGGAGGTTCTTTATTCTCCTTATATAGAGCAAACATCTCGCTGGGCCTACTTAATCACTTCTACCGAAAAGAATGAATTGTCCATGCCGTCTTTTACCTCCATCTTCGGTAAATATTAATCAAACTTGATTATCAATTTTCTTTGTTTCCATTGTGGCCGGAAAGGGCGACATGAATGAAACAATAAGAAATGCGAAGAAAGAGAAAAAGTGCGGTGTTGCCAACCTTGCTCTGTTAAAACAGATTGTATGTATTTTTGTGTGTTTAGTGCGAGAGGATAAGGATAAGACAAGCAAGGTTTTTCATTTGCGGCAGGAAAAAAGAAAAGGAAAATTTCCGCTAGCCGTCTTGCTTGGAGTTTTCATTCCTGTAGAGCAGGCCGTCTTTGGTCGGGCCCGTTGAACAGTTTTTCTCCCTAAACAGGGCTGCCAACATACAGGTGAGATGGGTAAAATAAGCGCGGCGAGTCATATTCCCTCTGGCCGCCCATCCAGTTTCCCTTTCCTTCTCACGCACTCACTCTATATCTCTTTCCATTTTTCTCCAACTTGCTCGAAAAAAAAGGTAGGAGGTTTAGGACACTTGGGAAATCTGTAGAGTGCAAACAGGGCTGCCGCCGCCACCACGCCTTGGAACACACATAAATAATGGCCCTGGGTGCCCTGGGAGTGTGAGATGCACCGCCTTTCTGATGGTGCACAAGTAGAGAGAATGTTATGACGTCTGACCCACGGGATTGGTCATTGTTTGTCTTGCCGTGTGTCGCATAGTCTGGGTTTGTGTATTTTCAAAAAAAAAATCCCCGATGTTGGTCACATTGTTTCATTTCGCCGCTCTACAAGAAAAACTTCGTTACTTATTTAAAAAATACAAAAGAGATATTTTTTCATTTACTTTGTTTTGTCATTTGTAGACTCTTTTTTTTTAGTAAACAGTACTACCAACTGTCAATAGTTAAAAAAATTATTTTTTTCGCAACTGTGTAATACCTTACAATTATACCACCATAGTCACTGAATAAAGTAGTACTTTGAATCTCTTGTGAGCAAAAACTTTCTTATTCATACGACTTTCTCTTTACTAAAGTTTATTTAGCCTCAGCATTACATCAAAATATAATCTGATGTGAAACACTCACATTTTTTATTTTCACTGTAATTTTTACAATTCAAATTAATAAATTTTGTCTAAAGTTTATTTGAGCTTGCAAAACAGTTAAATAATAGATAGGATTATGGCAGCGGCATCTATCGAAACAGTTTAGAAAACTTGTAACGGTACTTTAATTTGAGCCTAATTGCCTTAGAAAACAATTTTTTCGGTAAAATGTTTCCAATAAAAGTGATGTGTTTTTATCTCTGTGCAATTAGCACGCCAAGTTTAAAGCATATTGATGGAGGCTATTGCGAGGAAGTTCTAAGAAATTCAGAAATTTCCGGCATTCCGATTTTCTTCAAATTTGGATATCTATCATTGCTCCTAATGCATGTTAATATTATGTAGATGGGAACATTACCCTGAAGTGGCACTTCTGAGCAAAGTTTAACGTTGCCAATTCTCCACAACTCTCTCTCGACCTCTCGAAAAAAAACAATCGGTAAAGTTGCACTTCCTGTGGCCAAGTGATGACACGTAAACGGAATACTATGTTTAAGCTTTTTTGTTTCAGAGTTATTTTCTACGCACGCACACCCTCACACACCATTCGCTGACAACATTTTTACTTTCACTTACGCCCAGGTTTTCCTTCTGACAGAATGTTGAAGACTTTTTTCGATTATTCTTACACAGTATCAGGTTACCTTCTAGGGAAGATTGGGCCATCTGATCTGATACCTGATGATTACCTCCGGTGTTACACGGACGGTTCCAGAATGAATGGTACGTCTGGGGCTGCGGTTTATTTTTGAGACATAAGATCTCTTGGTGAATTGATCATTGTTTTCCGGGCTGAGATTTATGCTATTCTTTATTGTAATTTGGATGAGAGGGTACGTAAGTCAAGCTGCGTTGAAGGAGCTGAGTTCAGGTGTCTTCACTTCCAAGTTGGTACTAGAATGTTCTAGAAGACTGGAAGAGCTTTCTTTCTTGAAGGATGTACTTCTTTCTAGTCAGTATACCAGGTCATTTTGGGGAGAATGAGGAGGTGAATAGGTTTGCCAAATTGGGCGCCTCTCACGCTTTCATTGGTCCCGAATTTGCTGTTGGTGTCTCTTTAGCATATGTCTGTCAAGTTTCCAGTCACGGATAATTTCACAGCCTTCATTCCTATGGATAAGCACAGTGGGTTGTCGGTAGACTAAGATGCTCATTTGGGGTTTGGAGAGGACCTGGAGAGTGACATGTTACTGTGTCTTTCAGGACCTCTCTCAGGCATCTGGTTGGATACCTTACTGGACATTATGGTTTAGGGGACACTTCTACGTAATGGGGCTCATGCCAGACCAGACCCCTTTTATCTCAGTTTGTTAGACAGAGGAAGAAACACTTATCCATTTTATGTCAGAATGCTTAGGAGTGAGTAAATTAGGTACAGGAACATTGGTTGGAACATAATGTCCGTGGAAGAGTTTAGACTATTTCCCTTTAAGGTTCTGGTCAGATTTGTTCGGAATGCGGCGAATCTTAGGCTTGGGTCTGGAGTTAGGCTCAGGTCTGGAGTTTTATTTTAGACTAGGTTTGTTGTTTTTCGGATAGGCATAATGGGCCCTTGGACCTTTGGATAGCGTAGGGTTTGGTCCCTCTCCACAGACGAATAATAAAATGACACTTCCGGTAAGAGAAAGTAAAAGTAGTATTGCGATCGTGACAAATTTTCGAAATTGAGAATTCAGCGGAAATACGTGCCTTGATTTCCCCTGAGAAGGAACAATAAAAGATTTTAGCAAATTGTTTATGTGCGTTATATATATACGTGAACAAATTATTTCAAAAACGAAAGGCCACAGAAGCTCAAACTTGGTATTCTGTTTTTAGGCACATCTTTCACGAACGATTCGGGAAAAATTCATCAACCGGAAATGCGACTTTACGGAGTTTTTTTCAGTTATCGCGATTTTCTCTAAAACGGCTGCAATCCTTAAACTGGTATACTATCTACCCACATAAATACCTATCACTTTTACTTGAGCTACATTTTTTCCTGGGGAAATGGATTTTTTTGGGGGTGTTCTGGGGGGGGGGGAACAGTAGCGTTTCGCTTTCCTCAAATGTGCCACTTAAGTCCAATATATGGTTTTGCCTCCTATATAATATTTTAGAACATTATGTTAGAATATTACTAGAATTCCGAATTAGAAGAAAATTGGTTAATCGCAAGTGCGCAATAAGTTTTCACTCTGGAATTTTCTCGAAAACGACTTGAACCATTTTTACTTAGGTCTTCGGGTTGAGACCGCGTCAATGGCTTGTTTTATAAAGCGACATTTCACCTTTATTACAATAAACTTCTTCAGGGTAGTATTGCCTCTCTACGGTTCTGAAAAAATCTATTTCAATGAAAACTCAACTTTGAATATTTGACAGGATCGCCTTACTTCGTACAAAAAAAGAATAATTTCATCTGAGAAATTAAACGTATAGTAAATTTACTTTTTTGTTAAACAGTACTTGGTTTTCAGCGCATATACATATGGCGTTTACAACTGGGCCGAAGGAACTGTTAGCAAACCAGAGAGGTTATACCCAGGTTATATAGTTGGTAGAGCATGTATGGCTTTCAATTTAAGACTATATACTAGTGGTTTAAATATTAAACACCAGGAGCGCGCGCTTCTCCTTCTCTCTGGCCTCTGTTGGACTTGTATTCTCTCTCCCTCGCTCTGGCGCGAAGGGTTTACATGGAATAAGGTTAAGTGAAATAGATCTGAAAGGTGAACAAACAAACCAACCCAACCGACAGACAGACACACAAAGAGAGTATTACAATAAGAAGGTTGTTGGTTGTAGTGTTAATAATAAATAGAGCTGTAGTGGTAGCTCCCCTGATGACGCTAGATCACCGCCACAGAGAAGAGGTGAACTCCCTTTACAGCACTTAGAGGTATATCTACTCCATCCAGTATAGTAGGGCCGCTGCTACTACTTCTCCGGGTCCCTCGACCTGATCGTCTGCACAGCTAAGCTGGTTCTTGTAGTTACCGTTTGCGCTTGCTTTACACTATTTTCCTCTGGCTCCCATCTTCTTATACACTTCTTATCATCTACTACTATCGCCTACCGCTGCCTCTTCTATCCTGCACACAACTTACATCGCATTACCCCACTTTATCCGAACTTCTAACCTATCTCTATTCTCCCTTCACCCTTTTCAACTCTCCTCGTTTCCTACCATCTACTTTTTCTTCCTTACAGAAGGAACTACTCTCGCTTATATCATGCATATATTTACATTCTTACTGTTTTACTTTAGATGTAATTTATGTAAAATGTTGTTATACAAAAGAAAATGTTTTAAAAAAATCTGTGTGTAACACTCACGAACTTTTTCTTATTACAAGCATATAATCTTAATTGGCAGATTTTCTTAAAATAAGACTTTTTAGTAAACATTTAGTTCCGTTATCTCCTACTACTACGTGAGACACTATACTGAAATGGCACTATGGGAAGCAAAGTAGATCCCGTCTTCGTCCACATGGCCAACGCATGGTCAACGTAAAATACTCTTAAAGAGACTTACGGCTATTGTCTAAACAACCGCCAAATTGTCCAAATGACTAAGAGGATATACTCAACGCATGTAACGATGCAATAGGGGCAAGGAAAAGGTGATGAAATGCGGAAATGAGAACAGAACTCACATTTTTACTTAGTAAAGAGAGAAGAGTGTATGTAGAGGGCAGATCGACCGAGCGATGAGTGATTTGTTGATGACACCGAGATGTAAGAGCTTGCAGATTGAGCTGGCTAGATAGAACTGTTGCCCTTAACTGACGTTGGCAAGCTTGGTGCGCTTGCTAGAAGGTTGCAGTTGATGTAGCGTCTGAACATTACCTTTAAAGTTTTCAGATGACTGTTTCTTGAGTCTCTCAACTTAGCTACTCAACTTTCCGTAGCTACTTAAAATGAAAATGAAAGGGATTATAACGTACCTAGCATCATCAGGATTTCATCTCTGGTGGTGCGACTTTACAGAATAGAGTTCAATTTTGGGGAAGGGGGCTTTCTTGGTAAACGTCCCTAAGAATTTTCTTTAAACGTGGAATGCTAACTGCAGAATCACAAGCCTATCCCATTTTTTTGTGATCCATGAGTTGAGCTTAATTTTTAAACTTGTCATTACAAGCTTTTTTTCCTTCTTTTTTAATCAACTGTCGAGTAGAGTGCAAAATTCTGTGTGACTATTTCATGCCAGTTTAATTAACGAGCTTTGCGAGAAGTGCCCGGTCCCCTCAGCCACCCGGGTCACGAACATCCCGTGGGGCCTGGTCACTTCCTCACAGTCTCCTCACTCTAATATAAAGTTTTTTTTTGTTTTCTAAGCTGATAATAATAATAATAAAACGTACGATCGCATTTCTAGATTATTTCCACCTTTCATATGCAATATGTTCGCCTTACTTCTCTACACATGAACTTGTGCATACATTTATTAAAGTTTAATTAATTGAAAGAATCAGAAAAAAACTATTCTCTTTTCCTCTCTCTCTCTCTCTCATTTCGTCATTAATTACGTCATAAGAAGAGTGGCTTTCGGTGTAATTCTGACTTAATTTGTGTATGTTTCTTGTTTGTATATGAAAGTATGTTTGTAGATGTGTTAGCTTGCATTTTGTTAACGATTAGATTGCATGTTAAATAACAATTGACAAACAAAAAAGGAAAAAGAAAAAAAAAAGACCTGAGATTCTGCAGTGTTCCAACCTGTTTTTTTTCCTGTTTTTGTTTGGTTATCACTGTTGGCGACACTGACTTTTTTTTGGAATATTTTTCCAGGAAAGTTTAAACTGAGATTTTAAACGAATAAATACAAACAAAAAACTTAATATTCAAAAACTATGGCAACTTTAATAAGAGGTTACAGATTTCTTATTTTCAAAATTCTAACAATTGAATATCAATCACTATTTGCAGTTAAAATTATGCATAGAATTTTTAAGTAGCATAAACTTAACGGAAAGGGTTAAAGTGTAGAATAGCCCTCCTCATTCACATTTTGTTTCATATTAATCCTCTGGGGAATGATGAAATTTATTCACGGTGTGTTAGTAATTATACGTCCATGTGTATTCACTTCAAACCAACACTTAGATAACAATATAAGGGCAATTTTTAACTTTTTGTTCCTGCTGGTATTGCAATCGTGTCAAATTTTCGAAATTGAGTTTTCACCGGAAATATATGTGTTGTGGCCCCCTGCGACCGGAACAGTGGTTTGTAAAAATTAGTCTGTGTGTGTGTTGTAATCAGCATAACTTGAAAACGGAAAATCTTAGAGAGTAGATACTTGATATTTCGTTAAGTTCCACCGGGAGGAGGGACTAACAGTAAAGTTTTGGTAAAAATCAGTCAACCGGAAGTACCACTTTACTGAATCAATTGTTTACTTTTTTTCTATTTTCTCAAATATAGCTCCAACTATTTTCTTTAAAGTTGATATTATATCAACAACAACTTGTATTTAAAACATTTTTCTGAAAAAAATCATTTAAAGGGAACTATTAGCTTGTGCTTTCCTCTAAAGGCTAATTTAATTTAAAAATTCAGTTTAAAGAAAATCGGTTGACCGGAAGTGCGACATTACTAAACAGTTTTTGTAATTTTCTCCATAAAAATACTGACGAGTTAAATTAAAACTTTGTATACTAACCATACATACAGAGATCTATCACTCTTGTTTGAAACATTTCCCGAGAAAATTCATTTAAGGGAGGTTTGGGGTGGGAGGTTATGCTTTCCTCAGAAAAAAGTTTGATAAAGTTTAGATTCTTCCATCCATGTATCTTAAAGACTGCTAAACATTTAGTAAGTATTATATGTTAGAACCGAATCAGTTATAACTATGTAAATTGCAGTATGTAGTGAGTGAGTAATAGAAATATGCAGTATGTAACAGAAAGATATGTGACTGTTTCAGACCAGATTTTTACAATTTACGGTTGTACCACCTAAACGATATTAATGTACATTAGAAGCATTGATAGAATTCCAAATTTGAACAAAATCGGTTAACCGGAAGTACTACGACTTTATAAAATGGGTTTTTGAATTTTTGGAATTTAATCGGAAACAGCTACAACGATTTCTTCAAAGTTGTAATGTTCACTGCAAGGGAAAAAACGTACCAGTAATATTTGAAACACTTTTTCCAAAAAATGGTTTTTTAGATGCGTTTTGGAGGGTCTGTGAAGGGTGTGAATGTTTCACGAGATTCTGTTTTTATTCATTTTTCAACAGCGCTTCAATGAATGCACTAGATGGGCCGGGGCGGATTAGTGGAATTCGATAGTGCACACAAGTCGATAAGAAGCGCAATAAGCTTATTTTTTTCTTTTCGTATCTTAATATTCTTTTGCATTTTATTAAAATTTTGCAGGCGCTTCTCATTTCAATTACAGATAAAATGCAAAATATTTTCAATAAACGGATAATATAAAATACTAACATATGGTTCTGTAGGAATGGTATAGTTTACAAAAAAGGTCTGTAGAATACGCTGGCGAGTGGCGACGAACAGTTGTCTATAAATGGGTAAACAATGTAGCCTATATACATGTGAACCTAGTTGAATGAATGAAAACAAATCATGGTATACTTGGAAACTATTTTGATGTTTGGTTCTATGATATGATCAATTTCCTAATATGTTGGCCGGTGAATCAGGTTTAAAACACTGCAACAAAAAAAAAAAGAAATTCTAATAGCACACTAGTTGGATTACCATATATTTCTATCCAATTATCTTAAACAATTTCGAGGTGGGTTTAATACAATAAACAAAAATGCTACTGTTTGTGATTTAAAAGAGTAAGTGAAATTTTCCAATTCATTTAAAGTGCAAGTAACAGAGTAACTTACGTTATTGGTGGACAGAGAAGAAAGTCAACAAAGTTGCGGACGAACTTTTTTATGAAGAGTTTACATGATTCCACTTTCCACTTATTTTTTCCTGAAAGTAGCGAGCTCTAGTTATAGACTCCCCTGAATACTTAAATACATCAAGTCTCTATAATCTAGCACTTACAAAAATTATAAAATAATAAAGAAACTCATTTTCATTAAAAAAAAAGTCACGGTTTGTAGCTGAAATCTTTAATTATGTTGAATATAATTAAATAAAGTTTCTTTTATTACCAATGTTCATGGATAAACTATTTTCGCTAAAATCTATCACAATGTTAGAAAGCGTACAATAACCTAACTTTAAACTCTTTATTGAAAGGTTATAATTTTTGTTGGAGTATTTATTAGGTGGCAGATGAATTGAAAAACTAATAAGGCTATGCGATGTTTTCATTACAAAGTAAACCAGTCGGAGGGGTTCCCGCTCTTTTTTCTTACGTGTTCTTAAAAAACCTTTAACATTGAAAATGTTTTATGGGAAGTTATTTGACCACGCGGAGGTCCCGGTTCGAGTCCAGTGCTATCTTTAGATTTTTTTTTCTATGAACCTCTCCAGCTCACTGTTCGGTGATGGATAGTGTTGTCTGTAGCGAGAGAGCACTGTCCGGAGGCAAGCAGTGCACTGAGAGGGTTCCGGACGCCAATGACCATAGTTGTTGACGCAAATTCGAATTCAAACTGTGTTTGGTATGAACGTATAACTTGTGAAAATACAAGAAAGTATTGCTAAAATTAACTCGGTAAAATTTCTTTACATTTAATCTGATTGGTTGAAATTATAAAACTTAAAAAAAACTTATCCACAAGTGGTATAACCAATAACCAAGAATTTATTTTTGTGTTTACTTTTATTATTTTCTGGTCAAGGGTTTAAAAAAAAGAAGAAACCAACAAATATTTTCAATGCTTGACTTTTTCGTGCAAAATGGTGTTTTTTGTTTATTCTTTTTTTCTTTGAAAATACTCAGAATATTTAGGCGAGATCATTTGTTAGTGAGTTTGGTGATCAGCTTATTTTAAAAATATATTTTTTCTCAATACAAACATCGGTTTAGACTGCCAACATAATGGGTGTGACCAACTTTGGTAGCCAGTGTGCTGGCGCGGCTTAACCATAAAGAAGCGTGTTTCAGAGATTTAAATTTAGTTTTTGAATAATGATTGAAATTGGTTTTGAAATGAAACATAGCTAATAGTCTTTTATAAAACAACTTCGCGTGCATCTTTGATTTGATTTTATGAAGGAGTTTGGTAATTACCGGGACTGATTTAGTTTCTAGACAATCATTGAAATGAAATTACTAGTGTTACCTTTCGACGCAGTCTTTCCTGCAATTCAACATATAAAGGCTGCAAAATTCTATGCCAGCAGTGCCTGAATCACTTAATCAGAAAGGTGAAAGTCACGCGGTACTTTACAGGCCTGTACCTCCCAGTTGGTCAATAATAATCACAATTTTGGTGACTATATGGCGTCTCGCGTTGCCGTTTCGGAATGATGCCTCACTCAGACAACCTTTTCGTACATTTCTGGACTTTCGAACGTGTTCATGGCTGCCATCATTCAAAATCGCCTGTAGAATATTACGATTGAGGCATCAATATAATGGCATTTTCCGGTTGGTCATAAAACGGGGATTTATCTTTGATGGAGTGACGGACATATTCGAAAGCATTTCAAATTCTGATGAGGGTATTGATGAGTGTTATACAAACTGGCTCGAAAGTGGGCCATGAATTTCGTGTTATGAATCTTTATTTGATGTTACTGCACTGCAAGGTGCCACGCCATCTTGAAAAAATTCCGAGAGGGCAAAAAACTTATAAATAAATGTATCTTAATTTAGTGAGATGTTTATATGGCAATGGCCAGAGTAGTTTTTAAAGAAAAAAGAATTCTTTGTTGCTATAAGTTTCGGTACCATTGGTGCCTTTTTCAGGAGCTCTTTAGCGTAAGAGAGGAGTGTACGTACACGTGTAACTACCTTAATTTAGGTTTCATAATATATTCAGTTAGCATTTCACGGTTAAAGAAAATCGTTGTAGACATTTCTGAGAAAATCGCAAACAACTTGGGGAAAAAAATTAGTTTTCGCAGCTTTGATTGGTAGGTTTCCTTCCGAGATCTTGTGTATATTTGTAGAATACCTAATTGAGCTTCTGCAGTTAGGAACGGCAGAATAAAGAAAATCACAACATATTCATAGAACGGCAAATTTAATAGTTAAGCGACGAAAATATAGTTTCACAACAAAGAAAATGTAAATGATCGGCATAAATATGTAATTCCACTGATGCCTTTCGCATGTGCATTCATGCTTTATGTTGGGTTATATTGTACTTGTCACATGAATTTGTTGTCGTGCATATTTATTAGCGTAAAGCATGATATTATACAGGAAATAGCGTAAGTGAATAGAGAATACAATAAATATTTAGTATACTGTTAGTGAACCTTCTCGATAAATAGTTCAAAGTTGAATTTATTTTTCTTTAACTCCAGCCCCAGGGTCAATTGTTAGTTGTATAAATATAAAAGTTAATTGAAATATAAATTAATCTTATACTGATGCATTACAATGTTATTTTATTTAATAAATTTCATTTTCTTGGCCAAGGAATTGCATTATAAATATTAATTGAATTGAGTTTTGTTGATTAAAACGTCTTAGGCTAGTTTATTTATTTTATTTTTTGAACACAAATTTTTAGAGTATTGTTTTCTTTTTCCGAAATGGACTTATTTTGTAGTTCAGTCTAATATTCTAATTATTATCGCCCCCATCCCTCACAAAAATAATATTTTCTTCTCTACTTTTATCATTGTAATCGCCCGTCTTTTATTTTCTTTAATAATTCTAAAATAATTTACGATAGAATTAATTAAAATGAATTAAAACCGAGTTTTAGTCAGTTGTAGTAGAAGTTGTCCAAAGTCATAAGCCATAATGGAGGAAGCATTGCTACAAGAAGGCCAACCATGAGACAGTGGTTGAGGTTATACACCGGCAGCGCATTCTCTTGACAAAATTGTGCACAAATCGATACTGCCACCTCCCAAGAGTGACCTATTTCCCCAACTTTAAAGTGACTTTCATGGCTTTGCAACGCGTGCTACACAAATTAATAATTTTATTATAAAATTAAAATTTACAATTCTTTGAAATTTAATCGATTCATGTGAATGTCGATATGTATTTTATAGTTTTCTTTCTTCCACTTCATGATTTTTAATTAAGGCCACTGATGATTATAGGTGCCTTTAATAAAAGATGACAATTTCTACTTTCTTATTTATATTTAAATGGAATTAAAGTTCTGCAATATTTTTATTGATTCTGAATTGTGTCTTTTTCTGCTAAAAGAGAAACTATTGCGATAATTTTAGTATAAATAAATTTATATATTTAACGTAATTTAGTTTAAAGAAAATACTTGGAGCCTTTTGAGATAATTACGAAAAACTGAGCTAACGTTTCTGTAAAGTCTGAGCCGGTTTTCTTCAAACTTATTTCTCATTAACTCTGTAGATCTCCCACAATCCACTAAATATCAGTTTACCTTGTATAAAAAGAAAGAAAATATTTCATATAAAAGTGATCAGCCTTTATATGTATAGCTAGTATAAATAAGTTGAATAAATCTCAGTTCTATTTTGAAAGCATTATCATTACAAATATAAAGTAATTAATTGCTGAATTTTGCTTAACCAAGTATACTTTATAATTTCTGCGATATTAAGTTTATTTATTATTGCGTACTATTAATTTAATCGAGATCGGCCAGGATATCGGGAGCAATACGGCTAATCCTATGAAACAAAAACATCTCCTGGAAGGCAAAGATCACCATGTGTAAAATAGTTCTCAGACCAGTTTCAGACCTATGGCTCTGAGACGTGAACCGTGACTTCTGCAGATGAGCTTCGGCTTAACTAAGTGCTGCGGACAGTTTATGATCTCATCAGATCAAGAAGAACCAGAGCTAACGCCGCTCTATAAGGACAATGATCTGGTTGGTGGCCGTGAAGGGGCGACTTCGGTGGTTGAGCCATTGACTATCCCCGTAGATCCCAGAGGAAGAAGGTCACGAGGAAGTCCCCGATTAAGCTGGCTGAAGGATGTTAAAGGATGAACTTTTAAAAATGAATATGTGGCAGTGGAGGAGAATGGCGTGTGATCAAGACGCTTGGGACCCAATTGAGGGAAGCCAATGTTCTTTACGGACCATCCAGCCAATTTAATAGTAATAATATTCATTTGCTAAGATGAAATTTATATTTTTATAAACTGCGAAACCGATGACCACTTTACTCATTCTCACTGCTGGTAGGTGATGAATGGTCTAAAAATGTTTTTAGTGAAAAAAAAGTGAAAAATCGCCAGATCCTCAAAACTTGATTTCCGTTTTAATATTTCCGCTTCTAATACAAAGATTTAGATCAAAATTCGTCAACCGGAAGTACTATTTTACAGAAGTGTTTTTTCCTGAGTTTTCAGTTTTTTGGGTTCTCTGAAAAACGGTTCAATTGATTTTCTTAAAATTTTGGCCCAGTAAGTTATTCAAGTGAAAAAACCTCTAAATACAAAAACAAACACTTTTATTTGCGAAGTGATATTTTCTTTAGCGATTGTGGGGGCCGTCAAAGTGCAGCTTTCCTCCAGAGAGCACCAATATGCGCTTCTACCATCTATATAATATTGACAACAATGTTAGAATTCTGCGTTTGAAATATCGGTTAACACGGAAGTGCGTTTCTTTTTTTTTTTTGTTTATTTTTCGAGTATTTTCTGGAACAGGTATGTCCAACCAGGACGGCCTCGGATGCGGCCCAACAAAGAATTTTAAACTGATATAAATAAATAATTTACTAATGTAGATTTGAATACTATTCAGATATATTTGAGGTGTCTCTTGTCTACAAGAAGTGTGGGGAAATATCTCGGTTGATTGTTTTACTTACGTTTTCAACAATAGGAAGCAGCTCTTCAGTTTAAAGTTGTCTAGATGACCTGCCAATTTTCAAATAGGACATATAGAGATGCAATCTGACATTCAGTTTAAACATTGGATTTTATAAATCCTATCTTCCCAGAGATTAATAACCCTCGCCCGCCACACGATCCTGCCTTATTCATGTCTTCGCTTTTTGGCAACATCAGCATTTATGAGCAACTATTTTCAAAGATGAAGTAAACGAAGAGTAAAATATCTCTAGAGCACCTTGAGAACTCGCTGAGATTTATAACTATCTCCATTTAACTAGATATTGTTATATTAGTTTCTCAAATACACTGTCAGCTATCCCACTAGTTTTATGCTGCCCACTTTTACTTGTATAGTCAAATGTTTAAAATATTAATTTAGTTTATTACTTAGATAAATCTAGCAGTAATCGCAAATGGATATCTTATCTAACATAATTTCTATCTTAATCGGCTTTCATGACTTGAATAATATAGCTCCGACTATCAGGAAAATTATATTATTATTCTTCAACTAGCGTTACTGTTTGTATTTTTAGCGTGACCCAATGCTCTTCTTCTTCCAATGTGGCCCAGATAAAGCAAAAGGGTTCTAGAAAAAGGTTGCATCGATTTTAAAGAAATGTGGAATGGTAACCAAAACTTCTTTCCGGATAAAATGAAAATTAACAGGGTAATTCCCATTCATAAAAAAGGTGATAGATCAAATTGCAACAACTATAGGCCGATCTCATTACAGTCATCCTTTAGCAAAGTGTTTGAGTCTATAATTTATAGCCGATTACTGGATTACGCCACAAAAGAAAATCTTCTGCCATCTAATCAGTTTGAATTCAGAATGAATATGAGCACAATTGATGCCTTACACTCTTTCTTGAACAAAACATATAAATCCATTAATAATAGGAACAAGACTTTTTCAATCTTCTACGATCTTACTAAGGCATATGATTGCATCCAGCATGATTTTCTTGTTGAGAAATTGTGGAAATTAGGAATAAGAGGTGTGTGTTCCGACCTGATCAAGTCGTATTTATTAGATCGCCAGCAAGTGGTATCTATAACTGGTCATAATGCCGGTATCAACTTCATTAAGGAACACTTGTCTTCGGCATTACCTTGTTCCTTTGGGTTCCTCAAGGATCTTGCTTAGGACCTCTCTTATTTATATTGCATATTCATGATCCGCCCATGTTGAAGTCGCCTGGGACAATTAATCTTTTTCCAGATTATATAAACTCCAGTTTTTGTGATAAGAATTTTCAAGCTGCAGCCTCACGATGCAAGCACTGGAGGTAATGCTACTTTCAATTAGGCATTGAATAATAATTAAAAAATTAACCCCAACAAGAACATCGGATTAAATTTTTCTATTTCTCCACAGGGTAATACGTGTTCTCCCCTTATCATGATGGATAATTCCAGTATAAAATTTGTGAATTCTGTTTGTTTTCTGGGATTACATATTTCTACTGACTTGAAGTGGAATGTGCATGTTGACCAGTTGATAGTTAAGTTGGCTTCAACAATTTATTTATTTTATAAATTGGCCAAATGTGTAGATATTGAGGCCTTTAAATTTATTTACCACGGAAAATTTGAATCAACAGTGTCGTATGCCATAGAGTTTTGGGGAAACTCGCCGGAAATATATAGAATTTTCAAGATTCAGAAGAAGATAATTCGTATCTTGGTGAAGGCTAAACGGAAGGAAAGTTGTAAGGATCATTTTAAAAAGTTAAACATGCTTACTCTCCCATCTTTATATATCTATAAATTGGCAGTGTTGGTGTCTAAAAACAAAGAGGATTTTTGTTGCCACTAAAAATATTAGCGCCTACGAAACAAGAAGTAAAGGTTTAGTGTGTCCATCATTTACAAGGTATACTGCAATTCAGAATTCCTATATCTCCATCGGTATAAAAAATTTTAAAATGATTCCGTCATCTATTGGTGAACTCTTAAATTTAAAAGATTTTAAAAAGAAACTGAAAGACTATTTATTAAGTCTTTCAAAATTATAAAAAACAAAACAATAACTGTAATTAATTATAAAATTAGTTCCACAATTTTTTCCTTCTCAGTTTTATAATATTAGATTGGCGGCTTATAATCTATATATATAGTGTGTGTTTGCTAATATAATAATTGTTGACAGTTATATTAATTTTATGTACTTTTTTTATATATTATGTAATATTTACTGTGACGAGCCTTGTATGCATTTATATGTACGAATGATTTGAAGGCAATAAAATTATCTATCTATCTATCTAACTATATCATATACGAGTATATAAAAATGAATGTCTGTTGTACGTAGGTATAGATTGTTTATAGTACACAAAATTTTCGATAGGTGGCGCTTTTCAAAAGATACGAAAAATCGGTTTTTCGCATATCGTACAATGGACGCCGTCAATCAGTAAGACAGTCCGCTTCATAAAAATGAATGTCCGTTGTACGTAATGGCAAATCTCGAGAATTAATTACTCAAATGTTGTCAAATTTATATATGTTGTTGAGGCTGAGGTATAGATGTAGCGCAAATAGCTTGCACGCGAGTTGGCAAACCTTCCGCATTGTACATATATGCCCCAGAAGTCAGAAAAATAAATATTGTGTATCAAAAAGCATTGCAATAAGAAAAGTAATTTTTTCATTCGAAAAGCATTACAATCAAAATATTATTTTTAACAAAATATTTGCATTTTTTCTGTAAACTGTATTTCATTAAAAATTTTTTTCAATTCACTCTTGTCATTTTTCATTTCGATAAATATTTTCTAATAAAATAAATTAACATTTTTACTTCCAAATATATATTAGGGGCAGCAAAGCGGACCGGGTACACCTAGTATTAAATAAAACAAACCTATCAGTTTTATTTGAAATATTTTTGTCCGATAAAAAAAACTATATTTCCAAATGAAATTCCAAATTTGTTTATATAGTATTATTGCCGCTCTATTTTGGACTGCAATATAATCATTGTACTACATGGTTACTGGGTTGGTTGGTACTTGTAACCCTCATTCATTTCTATATTTCTATTGGGGCAAATTCAGTCCAATTTAAAGAAATTTGTCATTTTATACAGAATTATATCAACAGGAGTATGAGAAAGTTTTGTGCGTTTTCACACCACATTTTTTTTTCCTCTTTCTTAAATAACCATTTAATTGCCTTCCTTGAAAACATACTGTAAGTGGAAGGTTACACTGACCTCCGATGGTACTGGCAGATGTGTGAGGTTATGTCGTGTAACAAGATGCAAATCAGCTGTATATTTCACTCAAGAGATTTTACAACTTTCTCCCCCCCCCTCCAAAAAAAAGCAACATGCAAGTGAAACAACAGTAAATGAATACTTAGCTCACAGTCACAATACAAAATAATTTATCTTAAATAACTTATTAGAACTCTCGTTTGAAAGGATTTATTTATTTACTTACACTTACGTATTTACTTATTCGAAGCCCAATTATACTTCATAAAGTGTAGAAGATTATCTATCTCATCATCATCAATTGCTCTGCAGCCCACTAGTGAGCCTTGGCCTCCTCTTCTAGAAGCTTTCGCCAGTTTTCTCTATCCTGTGCTGCTGCTTTCCAATTAGCTACGCCTAACATTGAGAGTGCATCTCTTTTTACTTCGTCCCCCCATCTCAGCCTGGGCCTCCCTACTCGCCTTGTCCCTGTTATATTTTCCTTTTGAATCTTGGCTGCAATATTTTCTCCTTCCATCCTCACAACATGTCCGGCCCAACGTAGTCTTCCCAATCTTATTATTTTAATCACGTTGGGCTCACTATACAAATTCACCAGCTCCTGGTTGGTCCTCCTTCTCCACGTTCCATTTTCATTAATTGCTCCAAAAATCCTTCTGAGCACCTTTCTCTCAAATACAAGGAGATTTTCTTCATCTTTTTTTGTAAGGACCCAGGTTTCGGAACTGTATGTTAACACAGGACGGATGAGTGTTTTGTACAGGGTGGTCTTTGTTTTCCTTGAAATAAGGTTAAGATTATCTATCTACACCATAATATTATTAATTGAGGTTTTGGCCTAACTATTTCTTTAGTATTTATTTCCCTTTCCCAATTGAGAATACAATTTGTTTAATTGTTCAGTACTACCCTCATGACAGCCACAGTTAACGTACTCAACAACAACACTATTGAAATAATGAAATAAAATTTACAAAACAAGATATTCTATTTCCCAAAACCTTGTTAAGTTTACAGTTAGCACAGTGTGATAAACAAACTATAAAGAAATAAAATATGAAATATATTACTGGAAAGAATCAAAGGTACTGAGTCAGAAAGTGGGGGTATATTTAAAAGTTATGTCACTTCTGTAAACAACCTCTCATATGCAGAAAGTTTAAAATGGTATAATTCACTGTATTCCTAGATCGCATTAAGTGTAAATCAGCCAAGACACATGATAGTGACTTAAGTTAAAACTTGTATTATATAGTTTACGTTAATCTAAACTTTAATAAACTCAACTATTTCTAACTATATAAAAAAGTTCGAAAATAAAACTTCTCTAAATAGAAATGTTTCATAGCTTAGTGGAGTACAGTTTGTTTACTTTAAAAAAAGAAAAAGAATTAAAGCCTCTGGTTTCCTAAAATTGCCGTCCGGTAATGCCAACGCAGTCCTCTGCTAGGGTTCACAATTACTCTGCACCCCTGAGTAAGTATGTGGGCTAACACTTTCCCTCAATTTACTACACCCCGCAACTACTTGCCTCTCCATCTTACCGACCTTGGTATGCGTTGCTGCCTATAGGCTCTTGTGCGATTAGAGTACCAGTAGTAGTTCCAGTATCACAGTTGGAAAAGAAGAATTCATCTTAACCAGCTATAAGTTTCCGCCAATCAACCGAGAGAAATACTTGGCAGAAAGAATGTATATTTTAAATAATGATTTTTTTCTAGGGTTTCACGTGTGAATGTGCACATATAGACTCAGCCAGCACGATTGTTCGAGCTAGTGTTGACCAAAATACACTCCTTGAATGTATTGTATTTTAATAACTTCGTTTGTTATCTGCATTATTCAGAATACACCAGGAGTTTGTGGTTAATTCAATATTAAATTTAGAAGAAAGATTATGCCCTTAAGTAAGTACTTTATTATTAGTAATCCTATTTCTGTAAATTTTTACACTTTTAAGGAATTTTTTTAAAGAAAAATGCTCGTTCTTTGACTTCCTCTAATTTCCTAGTAAGAGGAAGTATTGCAGTCGTGTCAAATTGTCGATTTCGAGTATATAATCTGATTCTAATTACTATTATTTAGATAATAGTATCGTGTAATAAACTAAAATAGCAATCTAGAGGAAACACAACCACACCCCTCTCCCTAAACCACACTAAAATGAATTTCCATAGAAACAATTGTTTCAATTAAAAGTTTTAGCTCTTTGTACGTGTAGTTGATGTACCAGGTTTAAAGAAAATCGTTGGAGTGTTTTCGAGAAAATCGCAGAGAAAGTTGAAAAAATCCATTCAATAAAATGGTACTTCCGGTTCAGGAATTTTGACAGATATCTTCGTGTCAGATCCCGTCATGATATACCAACGGAGGGTTAAGTTTGAATTTTCTGCGATTTTTCGTTTTTGAGCTGTGATGTTCACATACATACACACATACATACCATTTTCTAAAAATCACTTTTTCAGACTCAGAGCACTTCAAAAGTATATTTCCCGTGAAAAGTTTGTATCGAAATTTGACACATTCGCTATTTTAGTAGTAGTAAGAGAAAGTACATAGAATACTTTCATCGGAAGTAAAAGAGGTGAAAAATTATAACCGCATTTAAATTCTGTTCTAGGAATGGGAACTGTGAATGAACCAAAAGGTTTGTTGTGGTGGTTGGTTCCGCAGAGCTGGAACGCATCAGAGACATTTTCCGTGGTAGCCTGCTTCATTTGTGGTTGATCGACCGGTTTCGGGCGTTCGCCCATCTTCAGGATGCGTTTTGTCAGACAGTGTGATAACACAAACTTGCACTGAGCAAATTCAGTTTATACACTGACTCACGTCTCTGTGCAAGTCTGTGTTATCACACTGTCTGACACAAGGCATCCTAAAGATGGGCGAACGCCCGAAACTTGTCGATGACCACAAAATGAAGCAGGCTACCACGGAAAATGTCTCTGAAACCAAAAGGTTACCATTGAGCAGGTTGAAATAATATTTATCAGTTTAAAATCTTCCGTAGACCGAACTTCTGATCTCTTCACCCCAACAATGGGTTTAGAGATACCCTAATGAAATTTCTGTGATAAAGAAGTCATATGTAGTTGTGCTTTTTCTTTTTAATAACATCTTAACTGATGCTATGGAATCTGGAGGGCAAATACAGGAAATGATCATTGTTCAAAACAGTCAGTTTTGTTGAAGCGAAATGAACGAAATTTGTCGGTGTTCCCTCTGTAGGTAGGCCCGTTGTTCACCACCCTCGCCTCACCTTAGAAGAGATTACAGGGCATAGATATAGCTCCTGAACTGAATTCTTGTTAAAAAACTAGAACACTAGAAGACTCGATAACTCAGTTCCTTGAAGCAGCTCAGATAGTTGCCAGACAATCTCAGTGAGGCAAAATCTCATTTCCTCCAGTGATACGGAATTTGTTTCTTCAGTGTATATAACATTCGAGAAAATGGAATGAAATTTGTCGATTGGCCATATTTGCTTGAGGTTCATCATTCTAAATCCGCCGAAGGCTAAGGCAATTATCTGGTCTTAAACAGCAACCAAAGCTGCCAAGCAGTTGCCAGTATGATTGAAATTTGATTTTTCCTAGGAGAGTATCAGTGCTCTTTATAGCTGCTTGACT
Organism: Triatoma infestans; assembly: GCA_011037195.1. Classification (NCBI taxonomy): domain Eukaryota; kingdom Metazoa; phylum Arthropoda; class Insecta; order Hemiptera; family Reduviidae; genus Triatoma; species Triatoma infestans. Next base: position 3,262 of record JAAEAF010014427.1, on the reverse strand, counting down.
TTCAGCAAAGAATCGCATGTCAAAGCCAGTATAGCCCATCAAGCAGAGCGAAATGGTTGCCTTCTTAATCACAGAGATATAGTTACCAAGGTCAAAGGCTATAGGATTCCCAGTCATGTTCAAAAACCGTGGTTCCTACTGTTTTTGGACCCTCATGCAGGTACCGGCATTCGTTCTGTAAGATTCCTCCTACAAATCTCGATTGTTTAATGTTATTTGTCATTAGAGCATCAGAGATATTTTCCAAGCTTCATTCTGTGGTCATTGACCGGTTTCGGGCGTCAGTGTGATGACACAGACTTGGAACTTGCAAAATGAGGTTATACACTCAGTTCACAGAGTTTGTGCAAGTCTGTGTTGCCAAACCTGTTTATCAACAAATCCAGATGATTGGCGAACGCCTGAAACTACAAAATGAAGCCATTCCTCTTGGGTAGATTGAAAAAAAGAGTGTTCTTGATTAGTGAATCATTAAGTAGGTCATCATTCTTCGAATCAACTTCGAGCTTCTGTGGTAATATTTTCAGTGTTGGTGGTTGAAGATAGATAATGACCGAAATATTTGCATCTTTAATTCGTACACAAAGTAGTTTACTAATTAAAACTAGTTAAAATTCAGTTGACTCGATATTATTTAAGTGTAAACAAAATAAAAGTGTTACGAGCCCATTGTGAACCACCGTTTAAATACAGTATCAACCAGGGTAATGAAAATCTGGCCGGGTCCGCCACTGTAGCTGGAACTTTAATAAACTGACTGCTTATTTTCCTTCTTGACTGCAAAGTTGCCATGGGATTTCCCAATGGAGGGTACTGGAGCAAGACAGAGCAGAAACGACGGGTCTTTCTACAACCGATGGGAAAAAATTGAATTTAATTATGCACATTCTAATTAGTTTACCTCAGTGAATTTTCCATTTGGTTGAGGGCGTTTTCTAGAGGGAGGAAAATCCCTGCGGCTAATGTTTAGTAAAATTTCAAAGCAATTTAATTCGATTATGAGGTAGGCTGATCTTTTCCTTCGAATAGTTGGGACAAAAAGGAAGAAGAAGAAAATGCGGCAACAGAGGCTCCGGTGGAAGTGGAAATAGGCGTTTCTCTTCCAGAGTTTTCCCAAGTGTTTAAAGCTGTTGTCTGTATGTGTGGAAGTTGTGTAAATTGGTGTAGTGGTGAAGAGGAGGCCGGGCTAGCTGGCGAGGAAAAGCCAAGTTAGACACCGGGCGGAGGTATTTTGTGGGGGAGGTTTTTAATAGGCGGAGTCTCCTGCTCAAAGGGGCGTGGCCAGTGAGGCGGCACAAGGCGGAGCTGTACGGGGAGGTCGAAGTACATACAGGTGAGAGAGTGAGAGATTGAGGGACAGTGCCCAAGGGGTACCCTCTTGGGGGACCTTCTCTTCTTCACTGCATGTACCCTTCTTCGTCACAAATGAAAACTATACACCCTGGCTTCTCTGTGTCTGTGTCGGATAAACATAGTACTGTGTAAACGGGTGCTATGTGTTGGTTTTATAAGTTCATGATGGTGATGATGATGAGGTGGGGAAGGGGGGCTGTGGAGGCCACAGCGTTCAGAAGTGAAGCCTTTTTTCCCGTTATATATATATATATATAACGGGATATCTGGGGCGGTTCTGACCGACTCCTAGGGGGCCGGCAGTGTGTAACATAGGAAGAGAATGCGAGCTGAGTGAGAGAGAGAGAAAAAGCAAGAACTTTAACCCGTGCACAGAGAGAGTGGGTGACACAAGTGGGAAAGAGTCCCGTTCAAAATGGCGGCCAAATATACGTGGAGTGCAAAATCGTTTGTGAACATTAACAAAATAAAATAATCATTATATTTAAATACAAATTATGAAATTTTCCTCAGTTCGCAAGAGTTTTCTCAAAGAAATTCTTACTTACATTTAAAAAAAACAAATTTTCTTTTTTCTACTTGAGCACAGTCAAGTTTTTACCAAGTGAAATCTCTCGGGAGTTGGGTTGAAAGTGGTTGGGCTGACAGTGGTTGTTCAGCAATTAACAGTGTTTTGGCTAAAATTTTCATGACAAAGACATCATTTTTCTTGAGATTATTAAATGCAACTGTTTCTTTTCCTCTCTTAATCCCTTAATATTGCAAAAGAAAAAGCTAAGCTTGGAATAACTTGCGGTTTTTTATTACTTAAAACTAGGAATTCACGAAAACGTATAATTCAAATTTAAATTATTTCTCTAGAATGTATTTATTGAAAGAGTGTTAAATATGAGTGATATAGGATTAATTTTATAATGTAATTTGAAACTAGAAATTGTAGAAAGTTCAATGTGAGTTATATTCTGAAATTATGCCTAAACTATAACCGGGAAGTATGAAATCAACCCACGCAGATTGAGAACTATCTGGCCAATATTACCTATAAATAGAAAAAAAAAATTAAAGAAATATATAAAAAGTATCAAATAGAAATTATCAAGAAACTATTAAAACACTCTGTCTCGAAAATATGGGAAATCAAATAGAAATTCAAACTAAAAATGAAATGTTAACTAAAGCCGATAAAATATATTCAAAATTAGAACAGGATCAGGCAAAAGATTCTTATTAACAATAATTATAGTGTGTTGATAATAATTTTATTTGTTAAAAGGACAATATGTGCTAAACAAAGAGGACAATGTTCTATCAAAGATTGGCTATATAAACAAAGAGGACAAAGTGCTATCAAAGATTGGACATATAAACAAAGTTCATTTACAAATATACAAATATATAAATCATAATTAGAGTTTAATAAACAGATAATTGAAGTTTAATAAACAAGCACAAACAATAAATACTCCTTTGGTTAAAAATACCTATAAAAACAATAAATAGCACCGGGAAAATTGATTCTACAAAACTCCTTAAAAATACTTAAATATAAGTATATACGTATGTATAGATCGCTAGTGTAATTTGATCAAATATATAAGATTTATTATAGATACAAAACTAAAAGAATTATTTTCAGATGCAGGTGATTGGGTAGATGGTTATTAAATTAAGAACTTCTCTCCATATTTCAGCCAACTTTTCGGCAAATTTATTTTGCCTTCCTCTCAGGCAAATTCTAACAACTTCCATACAATGATTTAAGTAATTATATACCGATCCTGAACATAAATAATTATAAATTAAGAATTTAAAACTTACAGGATATGGTTGGAGGTATATTACTGTATGTAAAAACACAGGTTCGGTTAGACAAATATATGGAGGTTATTATTGTGAATGTGAGGTTACA